>CAUYQV010064400.1:0-10577 GCA_963574575.1 Galagoides demidoff
CAGGGGTTCCTCAGGGGCTTTCAGTAGGGAAGGTCATGATCTTTCTGTGTCTGTTTAAGTCCTGCCCTTCCATGGAAGCTCCAAGTGCCTTTCCTGACTGCCCATCCCTGACAAGTTCTCATGTCTGTGCTTCTACTGCAACGTCTTTCCCTGTTCCATTTGCCAAACTCTATCGTGCTGAGATAGAAGTGAACTTTTCATGTGGAAAAATCTTGTCTCTTCCAATAAACTCTAAGTCTTTTGGGATCAGGGGTTGTGTCTTACACATGAGTCACTGTGAAAGTTTTGAGACAGACTGTGTTATGGGTCACTATTTCACTTCCAAGAAACACAGTTGACAATGCCCTGATTCATCCAGACAGGTTTCAAATCGCTCAGCTTATTGGTGTTGCTGGGGGGCTTCGTTTGTTTCCATCCATGTGGGTTTTATGTTTCTTGATTTTTGTGTATCTCAAAACTTTTGCAATGACCCACATACTGTTTTCTATCCCCCTGCAGCATTATACATCATGCCTGGCATCATGTATACATCGCCTCCAGGATGCGACCAGGACGGTGGCAGGGAATCATCGAGAAGCTATAGAAGAACAGCACCCTCCTCTTCACCGCCCACTGTGACCAACCTCCCTATTCCAGAACCACAGAGGCTATGCAGCAGTGGTGGTCCGGAAATGGGGGAGCATGGCAGTGCAGGCAGAGCCAGGCGGCTGAAGGCCCAGGTTGGAGGCCCAACTGTGCCACTTAGCAGCCACTCATCTTAGAAACTTTACAAAGTAAAGATTAATGAAGGATCTCGGCTCTCACATACCTCTCACTTTTTTCCCCCAAGGATGATTGCGAGGCATCATAATGAAGTATCAACTTTCTGCCTCAGAGTTATCAAGTATGATTACAAGGAAGAACTACAATGTATGGGTGAATTCCTTGCATACTCTAAAAAAACCTTATAAACCTGGTAATTTGTGGGGGAAAGGCAGGCCCAGACATTTTGTGGCTGCTTAAGTCTTGGCCTTAAAATCCTAAGCTGGAAAGGCACGTGTAAAGGGCATGAAATGAACTAACCAGCTCACAACCTGTTTCACCAAGGGCCTAATACTAATGGTACAATTTGGTATTGCAATTCCTACACTTAGTGACTTTCAGGTGGGCTCATTTTCTCTTTGTGCCTGTATAAATGCTGACAATACCTCCTCGCCCCTTGAACAGCACCCCACATTTGCAAAGTGCTCCATTTATATTCCCTCCTATGGTGAGCAAGCTCTGAGATGGCCCCAAATGTTCCCACCCTTCTGGCAGTTGTGCCCTTTATCCCCCACCCCTAAGCATGGGTGTGACCTGTGATCTCCTTCTAATCAATAGAATGCAAAGGATGTCACTTCTGTGAGTGGATTATGTAAGATTCTGACTTCTCTCTTGCTAACCAATGCTCTCCCTTGCTGATTTTGATGCAGCAAGTGGCAATATGTGGGAGGCCCACATGCCACAGAACTGAAGGTGTCTTCTGGCTAATTGCCATCTAAAGTCTGAGGTCCTTAACCCAGTTGTTCAACAGGAACTGAACACTCGCATAAAGAACAGTAGATCCTTCTCTGGTTGAGCTTTCAGAGGAAACTGCAGCCCCAGCTGAGACTCTAAAGCAGTGGACCTAACCAGCCATGCCTGATTCCTGACCCACAGAAATGCCACAGAAATGCCACAGATACGCCAAGATATCTGTGACCCACAGAAATGCCAAGATAATCAATGTGTGTTGTTTTAAACTGCTAAGTTTATAGTAGTTTATTACACAGCAAAAGATAACTAATATACTTCCCTCCACTCCCCCCAAATGGGGCTCCTATAATGTAGTCTGGATGTAAGGGCCAATGCTATGGAGTCTCCATCATACCAGCTGCCTCTCGAGCAGGAGAAAGCCTCTGTGTTCCTACCCAGGTCCTAGCAGATCTGAGACAGAATGATTTAGTGGTGGCCAACTCAGGGGCTGGGAGCAAACAAAAATGACAAACCTGATGTCCCCTAAAGAATCCAAGGGCCTGCCCTCTGTGACAAGGCTTTTCTGAAGCTCCTTACCCACCCAGTGCCTTACACACTCTCTTCTGGGGGGAAAGGATTGGCCTGTGCCTTACACTTACGTGAAACAGCTGGAGCAGCAGTGGCTCAGTCACACAGGCTGCGCCTGAACAGATAGAAGTCGGGGGTGCATCATGGCCACGGGCATCAGACCCTGCCAGAGAAGAGAGGGAGAGGATCAGTGAGGCCTGGACAGGGAGGCTGAGGGGGCAGACAGGCTCATGCCGGCACAGGTGTGACCCTGTGACTCTGGGGGTTTGCTTCCTGACCCCTGCCGCTGTCTGGGCTTCTGAGGCCCCTAGCCTGAGAACATGAGGACAGATCTCTAGGGTCACATGTTCTCATTTCCTTGCCTCCTTCTTCAGTGCTGCTGTGGGGGAAGCAAGGCTCCACTGAAGAATTTAGATCTGTCCTGCAAGTGGGATATCCCGGGGGCTGCATGACTGATCCATCTGTCTCTCACCCATTCCCTTCCCCGCTCTTCCCTGGACTTGCCATTATTTCCAGTGTCTGGTGCTGCACACTCCTTTCTCCCACTCTGATATCCCAACTTCCACCAGAACAAACGTATCAACAGGACAGGAGGATAAACAAGTTCAGGCTGATGTGCTGAGGGAGGAGGAAGGGGCAGGACCCTCCTGAGACATCTAGGAACTCAGTATAGGTTAATTATTTGGGATCTTTTTAAATGCCTAAAGTACTCACACCACATTATTTAGAAGCGTTTAGGCCCTATTCTGGGGAGCGGAGGGAGAGGCAGGCCACCCGTGGTGATACTCAGCATCGGGGCCCAGTGGTCCTGAGGAGGGGAGGTCTCCAGGGTGTGTGACTGTGCTGGGGAGGAGACCCAACCATTAACCACATCCACAGAGCCACATGCCAAGGGGACAGGGCTGACCACCTCTAGGTTCTCGGCCTCAGCCAGGAGCTGGTTTTAAGGGACAGACATTTGTGTGTGTGAAGGAATGGCACTAGTCGGAGCCCAGGAGGTCTCAGGGGCAGAGCTCTGGGAGAAGTCGAGAAGGCGGCAGAGTGACTGCAGGACAGAGCAGCCCTGTCTCCACATCCACCTCCCTTCTGGATCTGGGCTGTATGCTGTCTTCCAGCTCCCATCCTGAGCATTCTGCGCAGTCAGGCTTTCTTTTCTCAAAGATATTCTCCTTACCTTTGAACTGTGAGTCGCACGTGCCTGGGGGTTAGAGCCAGGCTCCTCTATACAAGTTTGGACCGATGTGCACAAAGAGAAGTCAGAAAAGTAGGCTTGGGCCAGGTCCCTCTGCCCTGGCGGCATGCAGTCTCTACAGCGTGAGAACATCTGTCCCAGGACCTGTGACAGATGTTTTCCCTGACTGTATAAAATACAGATGGGGCAGTAATTTGGTGAAGGTTGGGTAAGGAAGACTTCTGTGGCAAGAGCTACTGCTGAGCTGCTCATCCCAAGGGAGGAGGAAGGACATGGGGCTCCCTGTCCTTGTGTCTCAGAGTGTCAGTAGTGGCCAGACCTCAGCTGAGGCTGGAGGTGGTCTCCAGATGCTCAGGGGCTGAGCAAGGGGCTGCAGGAGACCCTTGAAACAGAGACGTGGTTTGCCTGGGGTGAGGGAACCCTATGGAAGCCCTCAAAAACATTCACGAGAGCAAGAGCCAGTATTAAGCTTCTCCAAGCTCTCTAACTAGCAAGAACTGCTGCTTTCAATCCTGGCAAGAAAAGAAACAACAGCTACTGGGCGTGGTTGTAGGGGGAGGAGGCGGGGCAGTGGGGGGGGCAGAGGGGCCTGTGTGGCCCACCTTCCCAACCACTATCAGCCTAAGCATATCCAAATTGAAGGAAAGGAAAAGACGCACACTGTTAAACTGGGAGTGTTTTGATTATTACTCTTGCGTATTCTCACTTCTGAGCTGAGACTGCCTAATGAAGCAACCTGTCACCTAAGAGTGGATGAAAATGCAATGGCATCGGCCCACGGCTTTTTGTTCAGGGAGAGGAAGATTTTTCCCACTGAAAACACTTTGAAAGGAAAAGGAAGAGAAAAATTAAAGTTGCTTTCTGAGCACAAGTCATGTAATATGCTTCTTTAATATATCAGTTATTTATAGAAAAATGATCCGTGGCCCCCTGTCCTTAGTGGCGTCAGCCTCACTCCTGCAGGGTCACCTCGCCTCACTGCCTGGATGAAGGCCAGCAGGAACCACCAGCTGTCGCTGGCCCCAGCACATGTAATTAACCACTGGCTGCCCCCCTGCTCCTTGATCGGCCCCCTTAGGAGCACGAGTTAATTGAGTGGGGCCTAAGCACTGGCTGATCTCAATTTCTTCTGATGAAATTAAGCCCTCTCCAGTCATTTATTAACTCATGAAATTGACACAGCAGGTAAGCAGCCCCAGAGAAGAGGAGCAGTTTTTTCCCCTATTACCTGTCTTCCTAGACTACAATCCTCAGGCGAGCCTGGCAGAGGGGAACAGGGAGAGATTCCTTTACTTGGATCGTGTGTATCCCATTACCAAGCCCTGTCTCCCAGGTTGGAGGTTGGAAGAGTTGGTGACCACACGGGTGATTTTGCCCCAGATGGGTAACTACAGCAGCACAGGTGTGTGCTGTTTGAGAAGGGGGCTCTCTAGGAGTTACAGGGAACTCTTGAAAATCAAGAAAAACCCCAAGAGCCTCATGTAATACGGGTAATGGACAAGGTGGTTTATGAAAGGGGGCACCATAAAGGCTAACAAGAAAATGAAGACTTGCACAAACTCATTAGTAGTCTGAGAAATACTAACCAAAACCACAATGAGCTATCACTGCCTATTGGATTGACAAAAATCAGAAGCAGGATGATGCTAAGTATTGGTGCAGGTGCGGGTATACAGGAGCACTGGTGGTGAGGTGAATGGAGCCAGCGCAGGCATTGAGGGAGTGACCTGGCCCCACTTAGCCACAGCAAGAATATCTGCCCCTATGAAACAGCAGTTCCGTTCCTAGGTCTATGTCCCCCCCAATTTCTCAACACAGCCAGAAGGGGTCATGTACGAAGATGTTTATTACTATACTTGTTTGTTTATGGTGGCAGAGAGCTGGAGATAACCTCAGAGACAATCACTGGGGAGTGGAAAAGTAAAATCAGGTAGGTGCCAACCACGGGGACAATGCAACTATTGAAAACAATGGACCGGGCTCGGCGCCTGTGGCTCAATCAGCTAAGGCGCCAGCCACGTACACCTAAGGTGGTGGGTTCGAATCCCCAGCCCAGCCCGCCAAACGACAATGATGGCTGCAACCAAAAAATGGCCGGGCGTTGTGGCGGGCGCCTGTGGTCCCAGCTATTTGGGAGGCGGGGGCAGGAGACTTGCTTGAGCCCAGGAGTTGGAGGTTGCTATGAGCTGTGATGCCATGGCACTCTACCCAGGGGGATAGCTTGAGGCTCCATCGCAAAAAAAAAAAAGAAAGAAAGAAAAAGAAAACAATGGACCAATGTACCACAGTGACACATGGCCACCTGGAGAAATCTCAGCACAGCTCTGAGTGAAAAATCCAACCCCCCAAACCCATACATGAGCTGTATAACAATACTGCTTACATATATTTAAAATATAAGCATACAGATCAGCAATTCACATTTTCAAGAACATATATGAAAAAAATACACATTATGGCTGCCGATGGACAAAGGGGAATGAGAGTGGGAGAATAAAAAAATAATAACAAGGGTTGGCGCCTATGGCTCAATCGGCTAAGGCGCCAGCCACGTACACCTAAGGTTGAATCCCCAGCCCGGGTCCGCCAAACAACAATGATGGCTGCAACCAAAAAATGGCCGGGCGTTGTGGCGGGCGCCTGTACTCCCAGCGACTTGGGAGGCGGAGGCAGGAGACTCGCTTGAGCCCAGGAGTTGGAGGTTGCTATGAGCTGTGATGCCATGGCACTCTACCCAGGGGGATAGCTTAAGGCTCCGTCTCAAAAAAAAAAAATAATAATAATAATAACAAAATAAGACCTGGGCCTCGATGCCTCTGTCAGGGGCAGGGAGGAGCTCACTTCTTCCTGTGCTGAGGTGACACAGAAACAGGCCACTCGCATGTTCCCTCAGCAAAACGCTGGTGCTCACGGAAGGAAAGTAGGCACAGCCACGTGAGAGCCCCTATACTGCCACAGCCTGAGAACCTGGCTCTGGGCCCTGCGGGCTGGGGAGGGGTTGTGACTTTAGTCACACGCTGCTTTGTGTCCGTGTCTGCCATCGGATCAGGGAATCTGAACGTCTAGCTCCAGAACACAGTAGACACTCAATGCCTATTTGTCAAATGAAGACTCTAGTGAACAGGTGTGTGCCAAGTTTGTGGGACTCTGACTTAGCACCCCTTAGGCCAATGCTGCCCACCTGTCCCTGCGGTGGGTCATCACAGCACCTCCAGTTCCCACTGCCCCACCTCACAGCAGATAATGCTGATCCCTGAAGCTCTTGCGGTTCCGATCATGGGTGTGTTTTCTCTGCTTTGGACAGGTCAGTGTGGAGACCAGTACACTGTGTCAAGGCCTTGGTTCATCTGGGACTTGGCCGTGTCCCCCTTTCTGCCTCATAATAGTGTTCGTTACTGTTCACAGAGTTTTGCTGTGCTTCATCTTCTTTGATCCCCTGGCATAGCAGTTTCTGATTTCTCTTATTTTTCAGAAAATGCTAAGTTCAAGAAGGCCAAACTGATTTGGCCAGGGTCACACAGCTATTTCCGGGTGAGCTGGGACACCCTGCCCCCCACTATTCTTCCATGACCAAAGCAGCTTTTACTATTTGGGGAACATGCCATGTGGCCCATTTCTGTGCTGCCCCAGCTCTTCTAACTCCAGGGCTCTTTCCTGGCCTAACCTCGCAGCCTTAATTGCTGACCATTCACAGGCAGAACGGGGGCGCTGTGGCCTGGGGTTGTGGGACAGGAGGTTCATATTTCACAAGGTATGTTGAGTTTCACCTTATGCTTGGATTTCTCTCCATCTGTCCTTGATACCTCCTATTGCATGTAAGGTGTTCTGAGATCCCCAGGCAGCCGGCCTCCAGCCCAATGACTGCTAAACAGACTTGTTAGGAAAGACAGAAGCATCCACAGCGCTTGTTTCTCCTCTCTAACAAGATGTCAGCAGACTGGAAGAAATCCAGTAAGAACATGGGCCATTGAAGGGACAGAGTTTGCTGTCCGAGGCCAGATGGAGGAAAGGAGGGGCAAAGCGTTAGGCTAACAAAGTGGCCAGAGGGAGCCAGCTGCAGGGACTGGCCACAGAACCAAGAGTTGTCAAAGTCAGGGTAGCTGGAAGTGGGAGACTTGCTCTAGGCGTTCCAAGGGGAACTAAGAGCTATCATAGGACTGTATGGAGATAAGACTGTACGAGCCCCAAGGTAGATCTCATAAAAGTACATAAACAAGTGCAACAGGGAGATTTGGAAACTGTCAACCCACATGGCATGGGGGAGGCTTAGGGAGCATTACTCAGCCACTGTCCAATCCTTTCTTCCAGCCCGGAGGGCCTGGCTGGTTTATTTTGCCAGTCAGTCTGACGGGGCCAGGCTGAGGGCTTGTCCCAAATGGGACAAGGCAGCTTCTAGATTTGGCGGCCTTAAAAAAATGCATCAGATATATTCAGAACCCTCAATCACTTCAAAGAAAATATCCTAGAATGGGCGAAAGTGCCCTAGGACTGCCAAAAGCCCAATGGCACCAGGTCTTCTGCTGAGCATGCAGATGGAGGCAGTATTCTATGGAAAGCCTGGGAAGTGCCTTCAAGAGGGGGGCTCCTGAGACAAGGCCGAGACACCCCTCACACACAGAACAGGACCACATGGGGCGAGCTCAGCATGAGATACAGCAGAATCTGGAAGGAGAGGGTCCCACTGGGTCAGAACAGAACCACACCTTCACAATGGCAGACTGGAGCTTCTGGCCTCACTTAGTGCACTGGAATGGACATTCATATCCAGACATCACTCATATTCTTAATAGTTGCTCATGCACCAGCTTAATCAACTGCACATCACAATGTATACTGCTCCTGTTCCCCACTATGGATGGGCTTAGCAATTCTCAACCAATTCTTTGTGAAGTTCCAACTTAAACCCTTAAACATTGATCTATATTACTCATGGAGTCAAGGTTCTGATGTGCAGAGGGGGCAAAACTAGGGAAATAGCATCTGTATCACAATGCATCTTTTTATTTTCTAGAGTTCATTTTTTAATGAAAAGGTAAAAACTATACATATATATGGAGTACAACATGATGTTTTGATATATGTATCAATTGTGGAATGGCTAAATCAAGCTATTTAATATATCTCACATAACTTTTTTTTTTTTTTTTTGAGACGGAGCCTCAAGCTATCCCCCTGGGTAGAGTGCCCTGGCATCACAGCTCACAGCAACCTCCAACTCCTGGGCTCAAGTGAGTCTCTTGCTTCCGCCTCCCAAGTAGCTGGGACCACAGGTGCCCGCCACAACGTCCGGCCATTTTTTGGTTGCAGTCATCATTGTTGTTTGGCGGGCCGGGGCTGGGGATTCGAACCCGCCACCTTAGGTGTACGTGGCTGGCGCCTTAGCTGACTGAGCCACAGGCGCCGAGCCCTCACATAACTTTTTTTTGTGTGCCGAGAACACTTAGAATGTACTCGTTCAGCAATTTTCAAACATACGATATATGGCTGTGAACTCCAGTCACCACGCTGTGCAATAGATCTCTTGAACTCATTCCTCCTGTCTCAACAGAGCTTATTTCTGTCTGAGTTACATACAGTCCTGTGATAGCTCTTCGAGCTGAATCTTTATCACTTTGTACTACTGTATAGCTGGGGTGAGGGAGGGAGGCTTTGGCTGATTCTAAACGGCAGCTCTAACTCTGCCCCCAGATGAAAGTGGACAGGAGTCTCATGTCATCCACTGTCAACTGCGTGCTGAAGGGGTAAAAACTGCATGTGGTGGCTCACCCATGGGGGAAGCCCCCAGAACCAGATAGTCCCAGGTAGGCCTGTTATATTCCAGAGAGCAGGTTAGGGAGGTTGGCAATAGGCAACCTTACACCCCTTTATGGAATTAATAGAAAAACATAGTAGGTTAAGATGCAACTTTTTTTTTTTTTGCAGTTTTTGACCGGGGCTGGGTTTGAACCCACCACCTCTGGTATATGGGGCTGGCGCCCTACTCCTTTGAGCCACAGGCACCACCCAGGTTAAGATGCAATGTTCACAGCCTTTCCCCTCTTCCACTTTCTGCTAAACCATGTCTACCAGCTCATCTTCTGGCTGGGCAGATTTGGGTAAAAGGTAAGTCAGGAGGTACCATGCTGTTTGGATTTATATAAGTTAGCAAGGTCAGAGTAACTGACCTGACTATACTTAGACTAAGAGGAGAAGAAGATGTATCAAAGAGCCAGGACAAGAGGCACTTGAGAAACATTCTGGAGACTGCAGAGAGAAGGAGACTTCAGGGGCGGCTGCCCTCTGTGTGAGATATTGGGAGAGATGGAGATGGGGAAAGAGGATTTTTTAAATTGTAGAAATGTATTATAAATGAAATTCCTCCCTTTGGGATTTTCCTAAAATCCTCAATAAAATTTTTATTGATAGGGCAGTGCTTGTGGCTCAGTGAATAGGGCGCTGGCCTCATATACCGAAGGTGGTGGGTTCAAACCCAGCCCCGGCCAAACTGCAACAACAACAAAAAAGTAGCCAGGTGTTGTGGTGGGCACCTGTAGTCCCGGCTACTTGGGAGGCTGAGGCAGGAGAATTGCCTAAGCCCAAGAGTTGGAGGTGGCTGTGAGCTGTGGTGTCACAGCACTCTACCGAGGACAATAAAGTGAGATTCTGTCTCTAAAAAAAAAACAAAAAAACTCTGGCTCAGTGCCTGTGACTCAAGTGACTAAGGCGCCAGCCACATACACCTAAGGTGGTGGGTTTGAATCCAGCCTGGGCCCGCCAAACAACAATGATGGCTGCAACCAAAAAATAGTCCGGTGTTGTGGTGGGCGCCTGTGGTCCCAGCTACTTGGGAGGTGGAGGCAGGAGACTCGCTTGAGCCCAGGAGTTTGAGGTTGCTGTGAGCTGTGACGCCATAGCACTCTACCCAGGGCAACAGCCTGAGGCTCTGTCTCAAAAAAAAAACCCAAAATTTATTTGTGCTTTCCAAATATGTTTTGCATATTATATGTTTTTTTAAAATGAGATACCTTGACAAGACTGAGCCCACAAGCCAACTTTTCTTTTTTTTTGGGGGGGGTTATAATTATGAAGAAGGATGACTTGTCCAAAGACGAATAAGCAGTAGAAATTGTTAGTAACTCTCAGAGATAAAAGGCTGCCAATTTCGGTAAAGTTGAGCAGAAATGGACATATTAGCATCCATGAAGTCCCTAAAATGTTAAGTTTGTGTGTGTGTACTGTATTTCTTTTTTTTTTTTGAGACAGAGCCTCAAGCTGTCCCCCTGGGTTGAGTGCCATGGCATCACAGCTCACAGCAACCTCCAACTCCTGGGCTCAAGCGAGTCTC
>CAUYQV010064401.1:0-14251 GCA_963574575.1 Galagoides demidoff
AGGAACGATACAGAGAAGATTAGCATGGCCCCTGTGCAGTGCAAGGATGACATGCAAATTCGCAAAGCATTCCATATTTTTAGATACCAGGGATTCTACTACTAAACTCTTAGAAGTGATCAAGGAATACAGCAGCGTCTCGGGTTACAAAATCAACACTCATAAATCAGTAGCCTTTATATATACCAACAATAGCCAAGCTGAAAAAGCAGTGAAGGACTCTATTCCATTCATAGTAGTGCCAAAGAAGATGAAATATCTGGGAGTTTACCTAACAAAGGACGTTAAAGATCTCTATAAAGTGAACTATGAAATTATAAGAAAAGAAATAGCTGAAGATGTTAACAAATGGAAAAATATACCATGCTTGTGGCTGGGAAGAATCAACATTGTTAAAATGTCCATACTACCCAAAGCAATATGTAATTTTAATGCAATCCCTATTAAAGCTCCACTGTCATACTTTAAAGATCTAGAAAAAATAATACTTCATTTTATATGGAATCAGAAAAAACCCTGAACAGCCAAGACAATACTCAGAAATAAAATAAAGCAGGAAGAATCACGTTACCAGACATCAGCTTATACTATAAATCCATAGCGATCAAAACAGCATGGTACTGGCACAAAAATAGAGAGGTAGATGTATGGAACAGAACAGAGAACCAAGAGATGACTCCAGCTACCTACCATTACCTGATCTTTGACAAGCCAATTAAAAACATTGAGTGGGGCAAAGATTCCCTATTTAATAAATGGTAAATAACTGGCTAGCGACCTGTAGAAGATTGAAACTGAAACTAGACCCACACCTGTCACCATTAACTAAGATAGTCTCTCACTGGATTAAAGATTTAAACTTAAGACATGAAACCATAAAAACACTAGAAGAAAGTGTAGGGAAAACACTTGAAGAAATCGGCCTGGGCGGACATTTTATGAGGAAGATCCCTTGGGCAATTGAAGCAACATCAAAAATACACTATTGGGACCTGATCAAACTAAAAAGCTTCTGCACAGCCAAGAACACAGTAAGTAAAGCAAGCATACAGCCCTCAGAATGGGAAAAGATATTCACAGGTTATGTCTCCACCAAAGGTTTAATAACCAGAATTCATAAAGAACTCAAACGTATTAGCAAGAAAAGAACAAGTGATCCCATCTCTTGATCCCAAGGCTGGGCAAGGGATTTGAAAAGAAATTTCTCTAAAGAAGATAGGCACATGGCCAACAGATATATGAAAAAATACTCACCATCCTTAATCATCAGAGAAATGCAAATCAAAACTACTTTGAGATATTACCTAACTCCAGTAAGATTAGCCCATACCACAAAATCCCAAAACCAGAGATGCTGGCATGGATGTAGAGAAAAGGGAACACTTCTGCACTGCTGGTGGGAATGCAAACTAATATGTTCCTTTTGGAAAGACATCTGGAGAACACTTAGAGAACTAAAAATAGACCTCCCATTTGATCCTGCAATTCCTTTATTAGGTATATATCCAGAAGACCAAAAATAACATTACAACAAAGATATCTGTACCAGAATGTTTATTGCAGCCCAATTCATAATTGCTAGGTCATGGAAGAAGCCCAAGTGCCCATCGACCCATGAATGGATCAACAAACTGTGGTATATGTACACCATGGAATACTATGCAGCCATAAAGAAAGATGGAGACTTTACCTCCTTCATGTTTACATGGATGGACCTGGAAAATGTTCTTCTTAGCAAAGTATCACAAGAATGGAAGAAAAAATATCCAATGTACACAGCCCTACTATGAAACTAGTTTATAGCTTTAACCTATAACTTAATTACAGCCTAAGAAATAAGGAAGGGGGGAGGGAGAGGGGAGGGAGGGAGTGGGGGAGGGAGGGTGATTGGAGGGATCACCTCTATGGTTTGTCTTACAAGAGTACAAGTGAATTTTTCTAAAAGTAGAGTATAAACATCTTAACACAATAACTAAGAAAATTGACATAAAGTCTATGTTAACCAGTTTGATGAAAATATTTCAAATTGTATATGAAAACACCACACTGTACCCCATGATTACATTAATGTACACAACTATCATTTAATAAAAAAAATGATCAGACTGAGTATACACATATGTGTCATCATTCTTTCCTGGTTGCTTTTCTTTCATTTGTGGTTAATAGCACATCCCCTATAGCCGGACTATCCAAGCTTGTCTCTTTGCTTTACTGCTTAACTGCTTACTAGCTGTGCAGTTTGGTCAAGTTATGGAACTTTTTTATATTTCAGTTTTCCCAGGTATGAATTGCAAACAACATAAGACATTTATCTTAATGAAGATGTTTTAAAGAGTAACTTGTGTTAGTATATTTGTGGCACTTAAAGCTATACCTTGTATACAGTAGTGCCTTGTAGGTATTAATAATTATATTATTATTGCAGGTATAATAAAATTATTGCATATCATTATAGTTTTATTATTGATGACTTGGCTCTCACAGAATTGTAATAAGATGAATGAACGGTATCTTTCAATATTAAGATATTAGTGGAAGTTTTCTTCAAAGCAGCTGTACCTCCAATCATACCCTAGCAACATTCCTGGCCCTCAACAATAAAAAAAAGTTTATCTCCTTAGCACTGAACAGAAACATCTAAATTTTTTTCTTTGTGGATAGAATAGAAAATTATCCTGTATTCCTCTGATAAGGGACTGGTAATCTTTTGTCATTCTATCATATTTTAACAGGTCAAAGAAATTTTCCCTAATTCTTGTTCTAAAGTCTACAGATTTCTGCACTCTGCTCCTTACTTAGGCATCACCAGGATGTCTCTACTACATTGAGAAACTGGCAATTTTTTTTACCCCATCTGCTTCCTAGAACTAAATTGTGACTTCATTTCATAGCACTTGTAAGGTAATTTGAGTTGCTTCTAAAAGTCTCAGGTTTCACCTGTTAGCTGGTTTGTCAGTCTTCTACTTTCTGTGGAAAGTCAAAAATATTTTTCAATTGGTGAATAAAAATGGATTTTCCATTATATTGAGCCATTCCAAGTTTCTAACTTTTGAATTGTTGATGTCTTAAGATTCTCTGCATCTGCTTTATTTTGGTAGGTGACATTTACATCAATTTAAAAGTCAAAACTCTAATGGAGAAGATTTTATTTTTTTTGTCCACATTGGCACATGTCATAGGTTCATATGCTCCTTCCCTTATGTGTGGAGAATGAAAATAAATGATCCTTGGACAGTGTGTCAGCTGGAGTTTTATTACCTATGTCTGACCGTGTCCCTTGGGTGGAAACAGCAGCCAGGGGAAGCTGGGTTTTTATTTATTGTTAAGGCATTTTGTACACATTTAGAAGAAACTGTGGTTGTGGGTCAGGAACTAGCGTTTACGTAGAGACCTGGAGACCTAACTTCAGGAGCCGCTTGTATCCTGTGATGAAGTGGGCTGATCCTGATCTCACTTCTTGTTGTGTTATCTCTGGGGTAAATAAATCCCTGCCAGTATCTCCAATACTATAGCTTTAGCGTTTCCACTCTTCCCTGAATGCTGGTCCTGCAGCTTGATTTAGAAATGTGGGGGAAAAAAGGGAGGGAGAAAATCAAAGAGTTCAGGAAAAGAGGACCATTTTTCATATGTTTCAGAATGGTAACTTCAGTGAGATATTACCGAAGAACACATTTGTCTTGGTGGTGGTTGGAGTTGTTAAATAGCCAGGCCCAGAGATTAAGAAGGATAAAAGGAAAAATGAATTAACTTTGTTTTGAGAATCGGTTTTTAGTGCTTTACATGATAGGTACTTGGATACCTCTTCAATATAGCTCAAATTTGTATCATTGTAGCATCTGTAAAATACAGAAATGATGAATATAATTTTTCACTAGAATCATTAAAGTTTAGATTGACAAGAAACGGTACAGTTTTGGATTCTAGTTGAAAACAGAGATTGAGGGTCTTCAAAGGCTTAGTGGTTCTTCCAGTTAGATTATGTCTAAGTGTACCCACTCCTTTATAAGAATGAAGAAAACTTTAGTTCTGGCTTTAGCATCGAGTATTTCACGAAATCAGTAGATTTTGTCCTAGAATTAATTTTTCCTACACCATGGTGTATTTATAGTAACATGGGTAGTGGGTTCAGAATCATTTTGTATTACTAGCTATTGGATCCCATGTATGTTTATGTAAGTTTTCAGAACTTCAGATTTTCTATGGTATTCTAAACTTGCAAACTATTCTGTATTTCATTCATTAAGCAGTGTCATGAACAGAGAAGAGGTTAATTAAATCAATGAGTTTAATTTAATTTACTGTGATTCGAGGATGATTTATTTTTCTTAAATCCTCAGCATCTGAGATTTGCAGCCACGAGAGATTCCTGAAGAATGCTATTTCAATTAGATTCAGTTAGATTTAAAGGAGAAGGGAGTTATCAAAAGTAGTGATGTAAACAATCTGCCTTTTCTTGCTTGATCTGTAAAGCTTGCCCTGAGATCAAAACTGTGGCCCTCAATAGATTCCTTGAGGTGTGGACACTTGTGCACCAGGGGATCTGCCATTAGTGTCTGCGACATTAGCATTTGTGGAGTCGAAGCAAGCCACTGGCATGTAGAGATATGTGCCATCACTTCCTTATTAACAGTTACCTCTTCTAATTGAGAAAAATATGCATGTATATTGGTTTCTTTTAGAAAAAAATAATATTTTTAGAAGACCAAAGATTGTTCTACACACTAATACTCAGGGGTGAGTGCAATGTCTCCTCGGTGGTTATTACTTGGGCTGAAGTATGTTAAGGAGAAAGGAAGATCTTTAGCTCGGGTGCGTGGGGGTGGAGGGCTGCAGTGTTCAAACCCCATAAATCAACCACCTGCTGGTAATGTATAATTTGAAAAGAAATACTTCCCAATGCCACAGCTGAAATATGAAACCCGACTTCATCATGAAGGCAGAGATCAGGCTTTTTTCATTCTCTTCATGATTTTCTTTGGAGAAGGATTATCTGTCCTTTGTTTCAAACGGTGGTGATGCTGCCTTAGACCACTCAGCGGAGGAGGGGGCTGAGACTGTGTAGAGAGAGCTGGGGGTGGGGGAGCGACGGGAGCTGGCGCATGGTGCCACTGAACAGATTTAAAGGTATTTTAAACATAGGCCTTTGGTGCTATTTTAGAACACGTGTGTATCGCCTCCCTTCTGTTCCAGAGGCTGAGAATAAGCAATTTCTGTCAGAAAGACAAACACGGTGTATTTATGGTCCCTGCATTCTCCGTCCCACGTGCTGTGAACAGGCAAATCCCCCAAAACACGTGCCAGGAAAAGTGCCCCTGTCATTGGAGAGCCCATCTCTGGGAAATGACAGTGGCAGGGGAAGCACCTACTTCAGATGACTATAGCATCGCCAGCCCATGACAGGTAGCAACCTATGGAGGTTCAGCTCCAGATCTGCAGCTTCCCTTAGTTCCCTGAAGTATGAGCTTTCATTCATGCCACCCTTACATCTATTCTGCCCTGTAATTTGTGCAAAAGCGAAGTCTCAGACAAGCCTGCATAACCGCCTCTATTGACATTTGGTAGAACAGAACAGATTGGACCGATTTTCTTTCTGCAATCAGTTTCAAGTGTTTGAACCTTCCTAGCAGCTGGGAGACAATATTTATTCTTAATCAGTGACTGATTTCATGAGTCTGATGCCGTGTAGTGCATGTGACTGTGTATTAAAACATGCAGAGCCGCCTGAGTGATGAGGCAGAATTTCAACAGGACGTCAAGTGTGCTGTGAGGGGGATGCTTTGGGATTGGGAATGGGTGAGTGTGTATTCTAGAAATATAATGAAATGGTTTGTCAGGGGAGTTCAGGAGGGTGCAAGATTTCCATTTCCAGTAAGACCAGCCCAACTCACAGGCAGGAGGAATATGAGCAGAGTTTTATCTAATGGTGGTGGGGTGGAGTTAACACAGTAGAAGAATCGTGGGAAGGATGATTAGGGTGTGAAGATTTGTGGGAGAATTTCCCTGGATATTAAAGTAAATTTCAATGACTTTTGCTTGTTTTTATATTATTATTAAGGAGCCACCTAGAAAAGCTTGATTTATGAGCTTTTAGAGCATGTGCATAACAAGAATCTTTGGAGAGTATTAAAAATGCAGATTCCTGTTTGCACAGAATTTCTGATTCAGAAAGTCTCAATCACAGCTAAGGAACTGAGTTCAGAAAAGCCAGATTTTGAACATGTAATTATAAGGTGCAGCTAAGGAACTTGGATTTTGAATAATCCCACAGGTAATTCTGATGTATATAATTTAAGAAAAATTGTTTAATAATTCAAAAAGAGAATGAAAAAATCAAGTGTTTTTATTGTCCATGAATTAAAAACTATATTAATTCACAAATATCAAAAATAGGAAAAAGGGAGCAAAATGACTTTAAAATACTGTATTTTATATAATTTGATTGTAAGCGATGGGGAAGTTAATTAGCATTACTGTTATCTAACATGAGGTCTGACAATTAAATTCACAAACTTGCCATCATGTGCTTACATTGGTAGGTCCAAACAACTCAATGAGGTTTCACAACCTTGGTAAATCAGTGTCTCACAGCTGAGTTCATGCTGGCATGTGGTGGTGTCTTGCTGAGTGGTGGTGTTCTTACATGTTTTTGTGTTCCATCATGAGAATAGCAGAGCTTGTAATAGAGCAATGAACAAACATAAATATTTTGTTAAACTTGTGAAGAAGGGAAGTGAAATCAGGGACATGTCAGTCCAAGTTTATGGGAACGAGGCCATGAAGAAAATGGCAGTGCACAAATGGATTAAATGTTTTTCTGAGGGGAGAGAAAGCGTCATTGATGAAGAGAGGTCAGGATGGCCAGTAACCAGCAGAACTGACAAAAATATTACAAAAATTTGTTGAATTGTGTGTCAAAATCATCAGCTGACTGTAACAAACCCAGCAGACCAAGTAAACATCAATAGAGAAACAATTAGGAAAATCTTTACGGAGTATCTTGTCATGAGAAGGGTATGTGCAAAAATGGTCCTGAAGGAGCTCACTGGTGAAAAGCAGAGGAGAGTCAAAGTTCTCCAAGACCTTTTGGAGAGGGAAGTTGATGTTTGAGGCTGTGTTAGCATTGGTGATGAATGATGGGTGTACCAACACAACCTTGAAACAAAGCGTCAAATTGTACAATGGAAGCCAGCCAATTCTCCATGATGTTCTGACAGTCCAAATCAAAAATCGGAATGATGTTAACCTTTTTTTGATATTAGAGGGATTTTTCACTATGAATTTGTATGAGTACCAACTGGACAAACAGTTAACCAAGGTTACTATTTGAAACAACCTAACTACTACTAATGAAAACAACCTAAACTTTTCACCAACTCATGGTTCTTGCATCATGACAATGCCCCAGTTTACATGGCACTATCTGTGAGGGATTTTGTTAGCTAGTAAATAGATAATTGTATTTGAACATCCACTCCACTTACAAGATCTGGCCCCCAATGAATTTTTTTCTTTACCCAAAGATAAAGAAAATATTGAAAGGAAGACATTTGATGACATTTGGACATTAAAGGTAATATGGTGACAGCTCTGATGGCCATTCCAGAAAAAGAGTGCCAAAATTGCTTTTAAGGGTGAACTGAGCTCTAGTATTGGTGCATAGCTTCTCAAGGGGAGTACTTTGATGTTGGCTGTAGTGATATCTGACGATGAGGTATGTAGCACTTTTTCTAGGATAAGTCTGTAAACTTAATTGTTTACAGACTTAATTGTGAGACCCCATATGTGTCAAATGATTGAAGTCAAATACATTTCATTTAATCTTTATTACAACTCATTAATTCAGTTATTATTACACCATTTTAAAGGTGGTAAAACAGACTCAGAGATGTTAAGGAACTTGTCCAAAGTTACATGTGTAGAAATTATCAGGAGACTTTGGGTTTTTCACTTTCCATATGTTGCTTAGGTAAGTTTATCTACTATTTCTTTAATCACAGTGGCTGTGCCAACCCTTCTCAAATTTGTGTCTGTGGTCAGAATCTTACTCCTGTGTTCTCTAGTCACTGATCTGATGATCTATCTGTTCAACATGTTTGCTTAGATGTTTCTCAACAACCTCAAATTCTACATATTCTTAGTTGTTCTTCGCATCTTCCTCATCATATATTTTTCTCTTCTGCTATGCCTGAGCTAGAAAAGTAACCCTACCATCTGCCTATTAGTCCAAACCAAATCATGAATTTTTTTTATTATTAAAAAGTTTGATTCTTTACCCTTCTGTCAGTCCTCACTGCTAACTCCCTGGTTCAGGCCAGCATCATTTATTACCAGACATATTAGTTAGCATTTGTTGAATAACACAAATATCCCCAAACCTAGAGGCTTAACACATTGTTGATCAGCAATTTTATACAGAAGCTACCCCTTGTCACTAGCTATCATTCTGTAATTGATTATAAAAATGAAACAATGTAAATAAATTTTTTATGTAAATAAATATGCTTTATTTGTACATAATAAATTGAAATGAAACTTTGTACTTATCTTAATTTTATAATTTTATAAAGCCTGCCTTCACTAGATATAGCTTGTGAATTATCAGTCAGATGAAAAATAATAAATATTTGCTTGAACTTCATTCTGATCATAGTTTTAGGAAATATTGGTGTTTCAAGCAAAGGGTCTGTTGATCACAATCTCCAATGTGATTTTTTGTTCGTCCCATCGGTATCAACAAACTGAGAAACTTTTTTATATCACTAGTAGTAACTTCCATCCATGGTAAAGTTTTAGCTGAGTTTTTATAAAATTATTTCATTTGGCAATGGTATAAATTGGTTTGAGAAGCAACTAAATAAAAAAAAATCATTACCAGAAAGTAAATATGTCACTTCACTGATACTCTGTGGATCACTAAGCTCAATAATTAGACCAGATATATTTGTATAATTCTCCAAGGTTGGTGTAGTATCATTTTCAATCCACTCTTCTTCAAAATCACTTCTGCTTCAAAATCACTTTCACTAGCAGATTCTATAACATCTATTTCTTGCCATTTTGGTGGTCTAAATCAGATTCATAACTGTCTTCTGATGAAATATCACATTCCAGATCACTACAAAATATTTCTAAATCACTGGAGATCAAATAAAGCATCTGCATATAATTCATTGAAAAATTCTTCATTGCCATAATCCATCATGGATGAAATTTTTGCAATACTAGAATTGTGATAAGAACTTCAATATCTAGAAACATAATTTTCATATAATAAAGTATATATAACTGAATATGATCAAGAAAGCTTTTACAATATCCTACTTTACTCTGTGTTTTAAAAATTGCTGTAGCTAATGCAAATGTAAACATGAGTTAACTCATGATCAGTCACAATGTTTAGGTGTGAAAGCATAAGTTAACTTATGACTGATCAAGATCAACAGTGTTAAAATAGAAATCATTTTACAATAGAACCTCTGTAAGTTGATGATCCATGACATTGTACTACACTGGTCAACATAAAGAACTAGGCCTACTGTACAGATATGTACATGTGGTGCATGCCCAGTTTGCAAAAATTAGGTCAATTTATGGAAGTGGTTAGTGTAGAGAGTTGGTCAACTATGGAGATTCTACTGTACTTTACTGTAATTTTGTGGGTGAGCTGATCAGTTTTTTGGGTCTGAACCATCTTGGCTAATCTCTACTGGACTTTTTCTTGTGTCTTTGGTTTGCTTGTGAGTTGGGTAGTGGTCTAATGGTCTACCATGGCCTAACTCATATCTATCTAGGGGTGGGTAGGTTGTCAGCTGAGGGCTGGATGACTTTTGGCTCAGGTGCCTTAGCTCTTTTACATGTGGGCTCTCACCCTTCAGTAGGTTATCTTGAGCTCATCTACATGATGATCTCAGGACTTTAAGTACAGTAAGAGAGACCAGGTCTTAATGTACAACACTTTTTAAGCCTTTGTATTATATTTATTAATGTTAGACAGAGTCACTGATGCTTGTCAAATGGTGTGGGTAGAGGGAGAGGAATTTTTTTCTATTTTTTTGATTAATATGAAGGTACACATGATTAGGTTACCTTGTTTGTATTTGTAAGGTAAAGTCCAAGTTACAATTGAGTCCTTTACCCAGGAAGTGTGCCACGTAATCCTACATTGTACCCATTAGGTGGGGACTTACCAAACCTCCTCTTTTCTCTCTACTTCTTGAATTTAATTGTGTTTTTCTCTCATGTAGGCCTCTCATGTAGTTGCTGAACTGCTAATTTCAACATAGTATTGAGTATGTGGGATGCTTCCTTTTCCATTCTTGAAATAATTTTACTTAGGAGAATGTTCTCTAAATCTATGCAGGTAAATAGAAAAGATGCAAAGTCTCCATCTTTTTTTATGGGTGAATAGCATTCTATGGTATCTATACACCACAGTTTGTTAATCTTTTCATGAGTTGATAGGCACTTGAGTTGTTTCCAAATCTCTGTGATTGTGAATTGAGCTGGTATAAACATTCAAGTGCAAATGTCCTTCTGATAAAATTATTTTTTTTCTTTTGGGTAGATACCTAAAGGGATTTTGGGATCAAATGGAAAGTCTACATACTTCTTTCCAAAAGAGCTGTATTAGTTTGCAATTTCATCAATAGTACATAAGTATTCCCCTCTCTCTGTACCCAGGCTAGCATCTTTGGGACCTTGTGATTTGTGTTTTTCTCACTAGGGTTAGATGATATCTCAAAGTGGTTTTGATTTTCATTTATCTGATAATTAGGGATGATGGACATTTTTTCATATGTCAATTGGCCATTTGTCTGTCCTCTTGGGAAAAGATTTGGTTCATGTCTCTTACCCAATGATTAATGGTATTGTTTGCTCTTTTCTTGTTGATTTGCTTGAATTCTTTGTAGATTCTGGTTATCAGCTCTTTGACAGATTAATAAGATGTGAATATCTTCTCCCATTCTGAAGGTTGTCTGTTTTGTTGACTGTCCTGAGTTGTGCAGAAACTTTAACTTGATTGAGTCCCATTTGTTTATTTTTGTTGTTATACTGTCATTGGCAATGGTGTCTTCTTCATAAATTCTTTCCAAGGTTGATATTGTAAAGAGCTTTTCCCACTTTCTTCTAGAGTTTTTTTTTTACCATTTCCATGTCTTAGATTTAAATCTTTTATCCAGTGTGAACTAATTTTTGTAAGTGGTAATATGTGAGGGTTCGATTTCAGTGTTTTACATGTGGCTAAGCAATGGGAGAGGAATATTTTATGGTTGTTTTGTAATCTATTCTTCTGGGAGTTTCTAATAATTTTTTGTTGGTTTCCTGATTACCATTTCTATTACCTCCGGTCTGTTTTTCACACAGCAGCCAATGAATGGCCTATCATATAACCATGCTGATTTAAACTTCACTGGCATATCTTTTCCTGGGAATAAAGCCCTAACTCCTTAACATAATACTTGTACTCGAGGATTTGTATTCTGTCTATCTTTTGGGGGTTTGACTCTTTCACAATAGTCAAGAAATATTAAGAAATATTCTTATTTTCTCTTGGTTACTGAAATAGCCAGCTTTGCTCTCCTTTAGGCAGAGGGAGGACGTTGCAGTAAGTGCTCGTTGTTCTCCTTACCTCTTTCTAACTGCAAAACTCTTGCCCATTTTCCCATCTTCCTTTCTTTCTAACTCATTTGTGTCAGGTTAAATATTCCTTCCTCAGACCTCCCTTGACTTGTGTGAACCTTAGACACTTGTACTTTATTGAATTAGGTGTTTAAAATTTGGTTTTCCTGTGACCAAAAGCTTTGTGAGGTCAAAGACCTCATGTGTCTATTTCACCTAGTACTGAATCTCTGACATGTAATATGGTGCCCACTAGTACATAACAGGTGTTTAATAGATACTGGTTAAAAGAACAAACACCATGGCTTGTCCGATTTTTGGATTCTTACTATGGCACACTTACTTCAGTTTAGATTCAATTTCACATTGCTTCTTGTTCCAAGGTTAAGTGTAAATGACTATTTATGTTAATTCATTTTTCTTGCATCCCAACCTCCTTAGAAAAGAAAAATAAGCAGTTAATTTAGGGCGGCAGGTTCGAACCATGCCAAATGACCCTTAGGCAATTTTTCAGTAATCTGAGAGCAGTCCTACTCACATTGCTTTGGCTGTGGCCTGTTTCCACATGAAAATTTCCTGCTGGATATCCATGAAAAAGACTGGCCAATGTCTACTCTGTGTAGGCAGGTCTGTTCTGGAGACCATTTTAAAAGTAATGGAAAGCCCTCTTAGGAAATAAAGTGTAAGTTCAGTCCTTGTTGACTTGTGCCATCTCTGGAGCACAGGCTGTGTCCTGAACTTTTGAGTCACATGACGCTTTCGCAGCAAAGCTCATGTAACTCTGATAACTCAGATAACTCAGTTACTACAAGGAAAAACTGAAAAACAAATGAAGCTTTCTCTGGACAAGAGCAAAAGTTGTCAAATCATATTGCTCTTCTTAAATCGAAATTATCTTTATTTCCCCTGAAGACTAAGTAATGTATAATTTTAGTAACTCTAATTAATTAGAACTCTAATAATATAGAATGGTTTACACCTCTCTTCTCATACCTTTATCTTGCAAAATTTCTCAGCTTTTCCATCTCTGAAATGTAGGTGTTGATAATATGTAGTATTTCATAGATAAAAACAGAATAATTTTATACTTCATAAAATTACTGTAAATCTAAATGAGCTAATACATCTGAAATAACTTTGCATATTAATACTACAAGGTACTTTTTATTCATTAAATGTTTGTTAAGTGGATATTTACCAGACCTATGCTGGGCCCAAGGGAGGGATGTAAAAATGCATCCTTGCTCTGTGATTGAGCTTACATCTGAGGGAGATGACAGATGAGGGGAAAGTCAGAATATAAGATAAACAAAACTGCAGTACCACAGATGGTGTAGTCATTAATTTTGTCTAGAGGATTCGCAGAGGAGAAGATATTTAACGTGGGCCTGGAATTAGGTAAGATTTCACCAGAGGGAGAAGGCATGAAGGGCATTCTGGTCAGATGTCTGCTTATAATCGGTAACAGAAAAGTCATTTCTTTCTTAAAAACAATGATAAATGACAGGAAGGTACCTAGAGGCATATAAAGGAGATATAATTGTTTCTTTTATTTTATTTTGGTTTTTGGATTGAAAGAAGATAAGCCAATTCATAAAACAACAAAACATCAAAGACCATTGAACCAGGGCAATCAGTGGTGAGAGGTAGGCAGGGGAAATCACCTGTCACTTTATGCACACACTCACAAATGCACAACAGTTTGGAAACCTTACAAAAACCTCACAAATCAGAGCAGGATGCTCCTTTTTTTTTAGAGACAAAGTCTTACTTTGTCGCCCTCAGTAGAGTGCTGTGGCATCACAGCTCATAGCAACCTCCAGTTCTTGGGCTTAGGCGCTTCTCTTGCCTCAGCCTCCCAAGCAGCTGGGACTACAGGGCAGGTGCTACAAAGCCCAGATGTTTTTTGTTGCAGTTTGGCTGGAGCCAGGTTTGAACCCACTACTCTTGGTATATGGGGCCAGTGCCCTACTCGCTGAGCCATAGGCACCACCCAGGATGCTCCTCTTTTAACAACTAGGCAAGTAAATATATTAAATTAGAAATTACAAAAGAAATGGAAAGTCACTACATGTTTATCAATGATACATTCAAAGGCGTTTTACAAAACAACTCCAACAATAGTTTATGTACTAAGAGTAAAAATGGGAGAATAAGCTGAGTTCTCATTAGAATTGTTATCAAGACTTTGTGTCATAGGTTTTGCCAGGGGACTACGAGATGGATGGATATTCTGGTTTCATTTTAAAGATAGACATCTGCACAAAATAAAGTAAAGAAAAAACAGCAGAAACATTTTAAAGGCAAGGAATTCAAAATTTCAGGGGGAATGTGTACATAGAGACTTATTTCCCATATTCAGAAATATTATATTAAAGATCAGACATATGTTAATAATTTATGTTACCATGCAAAAGGATACCCTTGAGTGTGATGGGGGCATTATTTGTAATTTACACCAGGGTAACAGGTGCAGATCTGGACTGTCCCAGGTGAAATCAGATGTATGGTGACCCTCATCATAGGAACCACATGGTTAGGACAAAACAAATGCTTTTTGTTTCCCTCCCAAGGAGTTTCTGGTCTTGCAGTAACAGAACTACTGGCATAGGCAGAACTTATTTAAGTG
>CAUYQV010064404.1:0-17076 GCA_963574575.1 Galagoides demidoff
TGTGGCAGGTGCCTGTGGTCCCAGCTACTTGGGAGGCAGAGGCAGGAGACTTGCTTGAGCCCAGGAGTTGGAGATTGCTATGAGCTGTGATGCCATGGCACTCTACCCAGGGGGATAGCTTGAGGCTCCATCTCAAAAAAACAAACAAACAAACAAAAAATACAATCATTCTTTCAACAGTGACCGTGAGGTCTCCCCCATCAAGAAGCTCACGGGTCTGGTGAGGGACTCACTGCCTAGTGACACTACAGCCTGGGAAAAGCTTTAGTAAAGATGTGTTCAAGGCACTGTAGAGGACATGGGGGTGGCCTCCTCTACTCATGCCCATCCAGGAATATTTCTTGACCCATGTCACATATAGAAACAGCCACTGAAGCTTCTTCACTGGGCTAAGACACTGCTTATTCCATCTGATAAGGTTCTCTACTTCCTCTCACTTCCCAGGCTCTCTGACTCAAAAAAAAAAAAAATCCCACCTTTTTATATCTGAGTGGAACCCTAGATATCATCTTGTCTGACCTTTTTATTTTACAACATGAGTCCCAGAGAGATAATGACTTTTAGGTTGCAAAGCTTGTAGATCAAGAACTAGGACACAGGTCTCCCAACAACCAAGCAGGAAAACACGCTTTGTTACAAGTGCCTTCCAGCACATTATGTGGCTCTTCACCCTCCCTGCTGTCTCCTCTGCAACCCAATTTTACCATGGCTAGAAGCTTTTGTTAATTGCTTAAAAAAATACAGCTCTGAGGTTTCATCCAAGGAAAACATGATTTCCTCCATTTTTACTCCAACTATACTCTCTCTAACTAACAACCTGCATTCTATTAAAAATCATGGGTGGCCTTACTCAAACACTCTTGATGATAGACATCAGGTCCATAAGCAGAAAGACCTATGTGAAACCCCTTGGGTCCTACATACTCTACTGATCAGGTTCCAGTCTAACCCCTCCATCCCTGAGAGCCAAAAGACCAGGAGGAAACAAGCAACCTGGAGCTGCAGACTGTGTTCTCTGGCAACTGAGGACAGTAACGACACTCCTCTTGATTACTCCTTACACGTGTTCTCTCCGTGAGGTGAGTTTTCCCCAGGACTTCCAGGGAAGCCGTGTGGTGGAGCAGAAAGACACAGGAGCCAGACAACGTGGGCAGGTGTGCAGCTTCTGTGCTAAGTAACCTGTTTCCTCATCTGTATGATGGGGGTAATAAAATCATTGTCATTATGAGAATTAAATAAAATACTTGGGGAGAAAGCTTGGCTTATATTAGGTGGTCCCCAAAATATCATTTTACTTCCCCCTCCAGCAAGAGGAGGGAAATAAGCACCCTGATTCCTGTTTAAGTCCTGACTCTAGTTTGTTGTGGAATCTGAATATTTCATCTCTGTCCTTCAAGTCCTTGGCTTCCTCTTTGCAATAAATGGCGTCATTGCTAGACGGTAATGTGACAGAACTACTAACAGTTCCCTGGCTAAAACTGTGATGTCCGATACATGCATAATTTTAACAGCTGGATGAATCATATGTGGGTAAGAAGGAGAAAATAAACAATGATTAAATACCTACTATGCACCCAGCGCTTCAGGCACATTATTGCAGACTACCTTTGTACATGTAATACTCCAGGGAGGGGGGAGTATTTGTTATTTTCCCATTTTACAGATGTGGATTATCAAGGTTAAGTGACTCAAACCCATAGAAATATTAGGTAGCAGAGTTGAATAAGAACTCATATTTGTCAGACTTCAAGGGCCACTTTCTTTCCATTTGTGTGACACCCTTTACTGTGCTGGAGAGAGGTGCCCCATTTGGGGAGCAGAATCATCCATTCTAAATCCTAAGGAGAAAAAGTATAAGCAGCAACCACGCTAAATATGTTCACTCTCTCTGGATACTCCTGGCCTGCTGATCTTCCTTTCACTGGGTCTTTAGATGATCAGGTAATAGATTTATGCCAGTGACCACCAGAGGGGGATACCAGCTGGCAAAGCGGGGACCATACACACACGTGTGCATACACAGAGAGGTTCCCCGGGGCCTGCCAAAACAATAATGGAGGGTTAACCCACAGAGACATACCTACCTCCTAAAATAAGGACCCTAAAATAAAACAAGGCTTCCTCTCAACCTCTCTACTACTGTTAAACCCAGCTACCTGGAGGAAAAGAAGGAAATCAGGCATTCCTAGGTCAGGCAAAATATATTCCTATTTTTAAAAGAATTAAAAATATATATATGTTTGACCCATTGTGTCTTATAATCAAAGATCCTGTACACAGTTAAAAATAAATGGATTTGGAACCAAAAGACAAGGGTTTCTAAAGTCTTGGCTCAGCCACACCTGTTGTATGGTCACATACAAGTCCCTTACTACCCCTGATGGTCTAATCCATTTCCTCCAACATAAAATGATCACAAGCCCCACCTGGTGGGATTATTGTAAAGACAGAATGAGATGAGCTAAGACAAAGTACTCTGTCAACTGTAAAGGCTACATAAATGTCAGCGGCTGTTATTGGCTTTATAATTATGATTCTTTACAAAGTATTGACACGCTCACTATGGCAAGGCCCTGTCCCGGACAACACAGGCAAGTAACGGGCCTTTGTGTGAAACAGAGAGCCAAGATGGTAATAACCGACAGTCTGGCAGGAAAGGTCCAGGTTTCTCACACTGGTATTTTGTGTTCCTCCTGCCTCTTCCCTCTTCCCTCTCAGAGAAGGAGAACTATATGCCTGTTAATGGTTTTCTAAGGCTACTATAACAACTTACGGCAAATGGGATGGCTTAACCCAAAAGGAATTTATTCTCTCATAATTCTACAGGCCAGAAATCCAAAATCAAGGTGTCAGCTGGGCCACGCCCTCTCTGAAAGCTCTTGGGGGAAGAGCCCTTCCCGGCTTCTTTCAGCTTGGGGTGGCTGTTGGAATTCCTTGGCCACATCACGCTTATGCCTGTCTCCATTGCCATCTTACCTTGTTTTCTTTTTAATCTGACTTTTTTATCTGCCAAATCTTCCCCGTGCATCTCTTCTAAGGACATTTGTCATTGGATTTAGGACACATGTGGATAAGTCAGGATGATCTCTCCATCTCAAGATCTTTAACTTAATGGCATCTGCTGTAACCATTTTTTTCCCCCAATAAGGTAACATTTACAAGTTACAGAAATCAGGCCATGACAAATCTTTGGGGGGTGGATACCTTTCAATCCATTGCAAAGCCTGACCAGAACAAATTCAAAACCACAAAATGTGGGACAGAGAATGAGATGCTAGCCCTGAGCCTATGAAAGGAAATATATGAAATCCAAGTAATCAGCAGCACAGAAGGCCAGGTTGGTTCTGCCTGAGGAGGACGGGGGGAGGGCTTCCTGGTGGAGGTGACTTTTGAATTGAGCCTTGAAGAGTGGATTTACACAGAAGAAGGAAAAGGAAGGACATTCTAATGGAGGAAATAGCAAGAGTGAAGATGCAGGGGCTAAAAAGGGGGATATTTGGGAGAAGGAAACAGGGAGGAAAGGAGGATGAGGTAAAGAATATATCTAGATAAGCGACTAAAGGTAGAAAGGAATATCTCACCCATGTCCCAGGGGAAGCATTAGAGAAAGCTAGAAAGTGACCATGGTAAGGAGCCAAGTTCACGCCACTGCACACTCCAGTTCCCTGCCCTGGTGGTCACTTCTCCTAAAACACAAGCCCTGCCTTGGGCAATTCTGCCCCTGACTAGGCAGCAAACAGTCCCATGGAAGCACAGATTCAAGGATAGGAGCTGGCAGACTGGAGACAGACAAACAGACAGACTGCCGTTGACACAGGTTCACAGCAGAAAACACGGCAAGCCCAACCCACTCCCTGTGCCTCAGGACACAGACAGTTGGACCCAGTTAATTGAAATATAAGCTTCAGGCAATCGGATTTAGCCAAACACTAAGAACATAGCAGGAGGATGCTAACAGCATACAAATGGGTGAGACGGGAGCCCTTCCTGATGCTCAGATTGGCCAGACCGGGTGCAGACAGCCATCACCCTAGCACAGCCCACCAGCCCCTTCCTCATCTCCTCTGGGCTCTCTGCTCCCCTCTCTAGCCGCTCCTGGGCAGGCCTGATTTGCTCTAATAAAAGCAGCCTCAGCCCCAGGGAGCCTGCAGGAGGAACATAGCTGATTTCACCTCTTTAACCCTGGCACTAGAAGAACAGCCTGACACTGACTCCGGCCATCCCTGGGGAAGATCCCGGGCCTTTATCTCATGAGTCGCACGACCTCTAGGAACCTGTGCACAAGTGAGATAAACCCCTGCGCCCAAGAGGACATTTGCTTATCTCCCAACAAAGCATCTTTTCAAAATTACTTTTCCCCCACATCTTAGGGAAGAGAGTATTTTTAAAAATAATATTAATTGCTATAATAACAGTAATAACAATCCTCATCAGCTGATGCCTGCATCTCGGCTAACTCCTCAGGGAGGAGGGGACAGGGTTTGCAGGGCATGATTGCGCTGGGACTGTGGGTGACTCATGTTCTGGGGCGGGGGCAGCTTTTCAAGGGTCCTGGAGCCCCATGTCTGGTCTGAGAGATATGGCCACCACCTCTCCTCATAGAGAATAAACAAATGATTAACTGTCTCATTAGTGACTGTGTGGGAAGACACACAACTCATGTCCCGGCAGGTGGTGCAGCCAAGAGATTTTATATTATTTAACAATAAAAGCAAAACAAACGTGGCCTTCCACCCCACTGCCTGCCTGCCCAGGGCCCTCATAGGAACGCAGGGCACTAGCGGTAGGAAATGAGGGCAGCCCTCACCTGGGAGGACCAGGACTCCAGCCCAAAGGAGGCAGAAGGTGCCGGACTCCCTTCCTGGCATTTGGGGGCTGGGATTAGGAATGGGGGTAGGGGTTGAAATGGAGGGAGGGAATGAGATTGCCCAGAAACCCAACACAATTTACTCGGGAGCCATTTGTGAGTGCTCATTCCCTAGGAAAGAGAACAGAACTAGAAATTAAGAGGACACCCCCACTCTGGATCTGACTCTTAGCCTACCTAGATGTAAGACTAATCAGGCGAATTCTGCCTCAGTTTCCATGCCTGTAAAATGGGGAGAGAGGTTTAGAGGAAGAGGACTGTGAGAGCACAGGTCATCATTATGCTGCAACATCGGCTGCACAGCAGTGAGGGGCTCTCAACTCTGACTTTGTGGGATCCAGTCGCAGCTCACCCACTCATGACCTGTGTGGCCACAGGCACTTCGCTTCTCTCTGTGATCTCTAAAATCAGTGTGCCAATTACCTTTTGCCTTTTGGAATTAAAGAAGATAATTTCTAAAGAGCACCAGACAACGTCCAGCACAGAGGAATAGGTGTTGGATGTGCTGTAAGGTCACCATGTTTTAGCCTTGTTCCTCACCGATGCCCTCACTTCAAACAGACAACCTGGAATCATACTCAGGAGAATTCTAATTACAATGTTTGCCCCCTGTGTCTGCCTCTATTTCCCCCCCCATTCCCAAGAAAGTGTTACCCTGATATTTTCCAAGATACTACCTATGCTTCCCTCCTCTGGGGTTTTGATTCAAAACTCACTTCTTTTTTCTTTCTTTTTCTTTTTTTACTGTCTTCAGATCTTTTCATTCCACTGGCTCCGTGTCCCCCTTCCTCAGCCACAAACCTGGCTAAGCCTCACTCAGCCTACAAACAACCCTCTGTCAAACTCGCTCCCCCTCAAGTTGGCAATTTCCCTTCCTTTCTCCTTTGAAGAGAGAGATCTATATCCCTTATCTCCATTTGCAACTTTCATTGCTTCTCTGGCTCCCATCCCCAATCACCTTACAGGTGGCAAAGGACGCCAATCACATCCGGCTTGGCCATTCTGTCCCACCAGCTCTTCCCAGCTGTGGGGCGAGCTCTCAGTGGCATGTGCCCTCACTGGCAGCCCCCTCACTGAAATCCTTCCCTTGGCCTCTGGGGTACAGCTAGGACCTTGTTCTCCCCCCTCTCTTCTACCTACTTCCCTCTGCCTCTTTCACAGCCCTAGTCCTTAAGTAGCATTGTCCCCCCAGTGGTTGGGCCTCAGTGCCCTTCTGTACTGGCTTTGGGAGCACCTAAGTACCCTGGATAGGTTCGGACCCAGTGTGCTCAGACTCTGAGGCGCTAAATACATAGAGGATAAGGGCTGGTGATGTTGTTTGGCTGATCGAATATTTTCAAAGGCTGTGTGACCAAGCGATTATTAGATTATCTGCAATAAAAGTAGTTTAGCACCTGTTCTCTTACACCAGGCCACGACAGACACATGTGTCAACTCCCCACCCTCAGGAATATTCTAGTTGGTGAGTCTTGCTGCCTAGTTTCTGGGACAGTCTTACCCATCTGCACAAATCACACACCATCATCTCTGCTGTATATTCCTCTTTTGAACTCAAAACCCAATTTCCATCCACCTGGATGTCCAAGCAGTTCTCAAGCATGCCTAAATCTCTGTAAGACCTTGTCCACCTTGGTTAACAATATCACTACCATTCAGTTGTTGTAAATAGAAACCTCAGGATCATTCTTAACTCTCAATTAATTTTTTCTGCTACTTAGTTTCTAGTAAGCTGCCATCTCCTGTCAATTTCCCCTGTAAATTAGCCCAAACCCTGTTTCTCTCTCCCCCATCCACTCTGCCACTGTCGTAATCACGACTACCCTCGCTTTCAATCTCAGTTTCTTATCAAGTCCATCTTTCACCCCAGCTACCAGAAAGATCTTTCCAAAAATAAGTCTGTTTGCAGAATTACTTCCCCCTCCCCCCACCAGACACCTCTCCTTTAACATTTTCCTCTCTGTTAACATTCTTTGGTGATTTCTCATGGGTTAAGGTGTCCTTGAAAATCACCTGAGGAAACTTGTTTAAATACAGATTCCTAGGTCTCGGCCCCAAACAATATATTTCAACAGTTTTCAGTGAGTCTAAGAGATCATATCCTTAACAAGCACCCAGAGAATTTTAGTACAGTTCTATACAAATCATATTTTTAAAAATTCTGATCAGGAACCACAGGATAATTGTTAAGAACCGGGACTGTGAAATCAGGCTGATTATGGGGTGAATTCTAACTCTTCCACAGTTTGTGCGCCTCTCTGCAGGATACTTTACCTCACTCCACCGTGGTTTCCTCATCTAGTGTAAGAGTCTCAACAACGATATCTCCAGAAGTTGGGTACTTATCACAAGTCAGGCACTGTGCTATGCTCTTTAAATGCATAGACCCTTGATCATCGTAACAACCATACAAAGGAAATGCTATTCTCTCTTCCCTTTCCCAAATGAGGAAACTGAGGCACAGAAAGGACACGACTTGCCTAAGGTTCCAAAGCCAGGAAGTGGCAGAGCAGGATTTTGAACCCCAGAAATCTGGATCCTAGATCCATTCCCTTAGCCATTGCCCAGAAGGTTGTCGAGTTTACAAAGAATAACCCACAGGAAGGAAGCACTTCGCATGCTATCGCACACATACTAGGAGCTAAAAAAATGACAGCCATAGTTCTGGGGGTGGTTTTTAATACTATCATTACAGAATCAACTCAACACTCCCCAGGTTGAGAGGCAGCAGGGTGTTATGGTGAAGCGGACTCTGTGTGTCTGATACTGTAATCACAAGCCACACACGCCTATTTAAATTTAAATATAATAATAAAAATGAAATGAAATATAAAATTCAGTTCATTAGTCTCACTAGCCACATTTAAGTGTTCAGTTGCCCCATGTGAAGGGTGGTTCCGTATTGAAAGAGCAGATTGAAAACATTTCCATCATTACAGAAAGGCCAATGAGACAGCACTGCTCTAGATTAAAATGGATGGAATATAATCCTGAATCTGCTTGTTGGGTGTGATAATTTCTTCCCTATGTCTCAGTCTCCTGATCTGTAAAATAAGGAAAATAATAGTACCCAGGTTGTATGGTTGTTTTGAAGAATATGCAAATTGAAATAATGAATGTGCTTAGAATATAATTAATATACCCTGACATACATAAGCTTATAAGCAAGTGTGTTTATTATTATGGGTGTGGTGCTATCATTATTGTCACTTTTACTTGGCATCACAAGCATTGACATTTAAATCTACGTATGTTGCCTGTGCCTGAGAAGCCACTTTCTACCTCCTACACACCTGGAAAACTCCTACACTGCCTTTAAAGTCCAGTTAGCTTGTGATTTTCTCTCCACAGTTTTCTCCAAAACACTCTCACTCCTGGCAGAATTCATTGCTTCTCAAGCCTAGAAAGTCTGATGACCATATCTGCTGTTTCCTCATGCCCAAACCCTGAATTCCAATTGCTCTGGGTCTCTGCTTCTGTCATGCTGCCTTGAAATACCTCCTAAGATCCACAGCCCTCCTTGGCAATGGTACCAGGGCCTCCATGGGGGGAGCAGACCACTGTACATCAGCAGATGGAGACTTACAAACCTTTTCATGATGGAATGCACTCAGAAAGAGAAGAGAAGCAAATGTGATGTTTTGCCTTGGGCACTGTGTCCATCACAAATCCCTGGACATCCACGTGTGACCTTTGGAAAAAGTCATGCTGGCTGAAATGTCTCTGTATTGTTCTTTGCTGGCAATGAATTATTCTGGGTGGAGATGAAATTTTTTTATTAGGTACACGTAATTTCTCAAGTAGCTGAGCTAGGAAACCAAAATCTTAGGAGCTGGGAGAGGAATAGCAGGTGAATGCTGTGGTTTTGTTTTCATACAACACTTACTGTTCTAAGTACATCTTGGAAAAATAGCATTTAAAAAAAAATTGCCAACCGTCAGAAGAGAAAGGGTTTAACGTGACTATAAGGACTAAGCTGGAGTGGTGACAGAGCTAGAGCATCACTACTCATTAGCTCTGTGACCTCAGCTGCAGCCCTGAAGCCTTCCAAGAATCAGTTTCCCCACTTGTGAAGAAGAGGGTCTACCTCGCAGAAGGGGAATGAGGAGCAAGGTATGTGCTCGCTTCTCACAGGGCAGTGGTATCATCTCAATCAGTAGTAGCCAAAACTATTTCTAGATTCTAGCAAACTTTCCTTCTAAGAGAAGCATATAAAACTTTAAAAGAACCAGGAAATTAGAGACCAAATAGAAATGCATTGCTGCGATATTAAGACTGAGAGTTACAGGGACATAAGGAAGCAAATACATGTCTCCAAAGGAACTGTAACTCAGCCAGAATGCACACAAGTCTATTTGCAAAGGCCATTTCATAATGTGTGGAATTATACAAAATCCCCTACATGGTATTCAGTCAAGTTTCCATAAAAGGGGGCATGTGGACAACCAGAAATTGCTGCAAGGCATCAGGGGGCTGCAAGTCCTCTCTGCCCATTTCCAGACAACAAACAAGCTCAAGTCTCTTGGACTTTGGTGGAAACATCATTCAACTCAGCTTCCCTCCCTTCTCACCTCCTGTCCTTTTGGTGAGTGGAGCAGTTTGCATTTTTTTCACTTCCTGATCACTCGCAGCCTGTCACTCATGGCCTTCACCCCTGCACTCCACTGTGGCTGTCCTCATGACAGGCAGCCATCTCCCTTTTGTTCACCATGGCTGTCCCTACATCCCTACCAAGGAGCAGCTACCCTGGCTCAAGTTCTATATGTCAGCAAGAATTCTCAGAATGAGCTCCAATGACCTCACCCTTGGCCAAGGCCCTCCTCTTCGAATGTGGGCAAATAAGATGTCACTGTCATAATGATGTCATGTTTTATAGTGCTATTGTGTCCCCCTTTAGAATTTAAATGTGAAAGCCCTAACCCCCAGTATCTCAGAATGAGGCCTTGTTTGGAAAAAAGGTTGTTGCAGATGTAATTAGTTATGATGAGGTCATGAGGGTGAACTCAAATCTAATAGGACTGGTATCCTGACAAAAACAGAAATTTGGACACAGAGACACACAGAAGGAAAATGCCAAGTGAAAATGAAGATAGTTATCTAGCTACAAGCCAAGGGGAAAAGCCTGGACAGATCATTCCCTCATGTACCTCAGAAGGGACCAAGCTTGCCAATACAGATGGTCCCTGACTCAGGACTGTTCAACTTATAATCCTTTTTATTAATTTTTGATTAAAAATAATAACTGTATACATTTGTGTGGTACAATGTGATGATTTGATATACAGTGCAGAATGCTTAAATCAAACTGATTAACATAGCCATCACCTCAGTTACTTTTATTTTTTGTGGTAAGATATTTAAAATTTACTCTTAGTTATTTCAAAATATACCCGTGCATTGCACACATTAGGTGAGATCCCACCAAATGCCCTCCTCCTCCCACCAATCACCCCTCACCTCACCTCTTCTCCCGTCCCCCTTGCTAGGCTCTATTTGTGTTTGATCATTCGTATGAATGTGTACGTGATTATATATTGCTTTCATAATAGTATTTAGTACACTGGATACTTTTTCTTTTTTTTGAGAAAAAGTATTACTATGTCACCGTCAGTAGAGTGCCATAGCATCATAGCTCACAGCATCCTCCAACTCTTGGGCTTAAGCAATTCTCTTGCCTCAGCCTCCCAAGTAGCTGGGACCACAGGTGCCTTCCACAACACCCAGCTATTTTTTTGTTCCAATTGTCATTACTGTTTAGCTGCCCTGGGCTGGGTTTGAACCTGCCAGCCTTGGTATATGTGGCCAGCGCCCTACCCACTGAGCTACAGGTGCTCCAACTATGTCCAATCCAAGTAAACATAAAAGATGTAAAGTCTCCATCTTTTTATGGCTGAATAGTACTCCATGGTATACGTATACCACAATCTGTTAGTCCATTCCTGGGTTGATGGGTGTTTGTGTTGCTTCCATGACTTAGCAATTATGAATTGAGCTGCAATAAACATTCTGGTACAAATGTCTTTGTGGTAAAATGATTTTTGTTCTTCTGTGTAAATACCTACTGATGGGATTTTTTGACTTTATGATGATTCAACAGTGATATACATTCAGTAGAAGTCCTGCTGTACTTGTAGTATTCATACAACTGTTCTCTTTTCCACTTTCAGTATGATATTCCAATAAATTACATGAGATATTTAATACTTTATTATAAAAAAGGCTTTGCCTTATGATTCTGCCCAACTGTAGGCTATGTATGTGTTCTGAGCACATTTAAGGTAGACCAGGTTAAGCTTTGATGTTCAGCAGGTAGGTAGGGTGCATTAAATATATTTTTACTTATGATATTTTCAACTGAAGATGGGTTTATCGGGACACAACCCCATTGTACGTCAAGGAAGTTCTGTTCCTCCATTTCAGATTGCCAGTCTTCAGAACTGCGAAGCAATAGAATTTTTGTTGTTCGAGCCACAATCTTGGTGTGCTGTTGGCTGCTATAACAGAATACCTGAAAGTGGGTAATTTATGAAGAATTTGTTTCTTGCAGTTCTGGAGGCTGAGAAGTCCAAGGTCAAGGGGTTTGTATCTCCCAAGGGCCTTCTTGCTGCATCTCATATGGCAAAAGTCAAAGAGCGAGAGAACCTGAGAGCATGTACATGAAAAAGAGGGAAGGGGCCCAAACTCATCCTGTCACCAGGATCAGACCCCTAGGGAAACTAACCCACGCCCTGGTGACATTAATCCATGTACAAGGGCAGAGCTCTCAGGCCCCAATCACCTTTAAAGGTCGCACCTACCTCTATCAAGAGAGGATTACTTTACCAACACGTGAATTTAGGGAAATGCATTCCAACCATAACAGCCACCCAGCTTGCTAAGGCGGGCCTAGGAAACTAAGACGTATGGCAGAAAAAGATGATCCAGGTGGGCCCATCGAATCACGTGAGCCCTTTAAACGCAGAGCATTTCTCCAGCTGCTAGCGGAAGGCAGAGATCTGAAGCACAGGCAGGATGTGATACGCCATTGCTGGCCTGGAAGATGGAGGTAACGTGGAAAGGAAGGTAGGAAACCTGTAGCACTGATTTTCAATAGGGATTTTCAAACACTGTGTCATGACAGGATCTTAGAGGTGCCACCAAAATTTTTGAAGATCGTTGATTACATTATTTTCAGAAGATGTTCGAAGTGCAGTAGCAATACTCTTACTTTTTGGGATCAAGGTAATTTGAGTGTGCCATGGAAGTGTAACTACAGGTTCAAGTGTGCCATGAGACAAAAAGGTTGAAAAACACCGCTGTAGGAGCTAAGTGTGACTTTTGGCTGACAGAAAGAAAAGTAACAGGGACTTCAGTCCCACAACAGTGAGGAACGGGTTCTTCCCAGAATCGGCAGATAAGGGCCCATCTGACCAATGCTTGATTTTTGGCCTTTTAAGACTCTAACCAGAGAACCCATGGAAACCTACTTACACTTCTAGCAAAAACTGTGATCTAATAAAGGGATATTGTTTTAAGCCACTAACTTTGAGGAGATTAGTGGCAGAAGCAATAGATTAATTCAGACTCCAACCCTCAGATCCCTTCATTAAGGTGTTTTTTGTTTTGAGGGGGCTTTTTGCCTTATAGGAAAATGTGAATTTTGTGTCCTTAGGCAGGCTGCAAGTCTTTGATTGTGTTCTCTCCACCTTCTGCCTCTGCTTCCCTACTCATCAGACATTCCTATAGCACTGCTAGTCAAAGCCAGGAAGTGACAGGGGACTTAGAGTTGGAGGTATTAGGAGAGGAGAAAGGTGAGGGTGGATGAGATCAGCAGAAGATGCAACTTCAAACCAGGCAAGGAAGCTTCTCTGAACTTCTCTTTTCTACCCGAGGCACAAACACCCAGGCAACCAAAGCTCCCTGCTTGGGGGCAGCACCTTTGACGCTTCCCTGCATGGCTCAAAAGAGTAGGGCACCAGCCCTGGCCCCATATGTTGGAGGTGGCAGGTTCAAACCTAGCCCCAGCCAAAAACTGCATTTAAAAAAAAAAAGGAAAAAAAAAAAAAAAAAAACTCCCTGCTTCCCTCTGGTCTTCTCACCTGCCGGAAAGAAACTATCTTCTCCCCAGATACATGTTTGACACCTTCCGCTCTCACACACTGAGGTTTTTTTGCTGCTAGGCTGACGGTCAGGAGAGCTTGTTCTAGCCAATGCTGAACAGCTTGATACCTCTCGGAGGTAAACCTTGGCAGCCAGTAAAGGGACAAGAAGTTGCAAACCCCTTCAGATTAAGACACGACTGAAAAGACACTCGCAGGAGAAAGAGCTGAGACATGTCAAAATATGAAAATAAAAAATAAAACCAAACCCTGAATGCAGCTCTGGAAGATGAGTCTGGCAAGCCGTACACATAGTAAGGAGCAGCCTTGGTGGGTGAGCTGCTAGAATTCCCATCTGGAAATTCTACAGGGCAAGTCAATGGGACTGGTGTTCTGAATCTGCCAACATTAGGATGCAGCTTTCGGAAACAAACTCTTGTTCTTTCAAATTATTTCTTCCTCCAGCTCCAAACCCACCTCTCCTGCTGGAGGTCTCCATGGAACCTCAAAGTCAACATCTCTAAAACGAATGTGCCCTCTCTGCCTCCCCTAACAATATCAGTGCTCTCTCTGAGCACACAGGCTACACTCCCAGCATTGGAAAGAGTGTAGCCTATGGTTCAAATCCAGCTCTGCCTACTCTGGGTTACCCAGCTCTGAGCCTTAGTTTCCTCATCTGGAAGACTGGGATACTAGTACTTATCCCCAAGGAATATTGTAAGAAATCAATGAGAAAAACCACGTAAAGCATGTAGTTCAGTAACTGCCTATAGAAAGTATGCATGAAAGTTAAGTTCAAATAATGATGATAGTGATCATCAATATTATTACTCTCTAATCTGTAATATTGAGGAAGTAGAACAGTCATTAATGCCCATTTCAACATTTATGTGTCCATGAGAGCTACCTTAAATTGTTTCAGATGCTCTCTTCTGCCTATCATGTTAAAACCAAGCATAACCCCCAACATCTCACACACACACACACACACAACACACTCCTTCCCCTCCCTTTTGTCTTTCTTTGCTCCTGCTGTTCCGTTGCCACATGATTTATGTACTTTTTTGTCTAAATCACATCAATTTTTCAAGACTCAACTAAAATGTCAAATCATCAATGGAACCTTCTCCTAACCTCAACTGGAGATAACCCTACTCATCCCTGGATCTCTACTGTAGCCTCTTCAGGGAAGATCCAATTGCGTAGGGTAGGGTATGGGTGTTTGAGGATATGCGAACATCCACACTCCCCCATTAGATTAAAGTTTCTTAAAGTCAAGTGCTCAGGTTAATTCACCTTAATTTCCCCTAAATGTCAACCAAATTCCCTAGACCTAGGAGGAATCAATAAACATTGGAAGGAATGACTAAATAAATGCAGAATCTCCTTTGCCCTCTCTGGGTAATGAAGAAACATTACCCAGGGGAAATGCACATGAGGGGCCTTGCTGGTCTGTTTCAGAGGTTTCCATGTTTTCTAGATACATTGAATCAGAACTTCAGGGGAATTTCAGTTACTTATTTTAAAATAATGATTCATTTGGTATAAGTTCACTAAAGTCTTAAGATTTTTTAAAAATTAGGAAAAAAAAAATTAGGAAAAAAGGGAGTTGAGCAGAAAGGCAGGAGAATAAAACAGATGTTAATAGAATTGGAACTGTAATTCCCAGAACTCTCCTGGATGAATATGAACTCTAAGTGCCCAGAAGGGAAAAAAACAATATTGACTCCCCCAAATTGCAATCCATCTTTACAAGGTCAGTACCAAGTGAGAGCAACCTTCAGCTGTCTAGTCAAGCTTGGTGGACTAGGATTTATTTTTTTATTATTCCAAATGGGTTAGTAGAGAATTGTTTCTGCCACAATGCATCTCATTCTCTGAATAAGAACTATCTGGGACAGAGCCTTTAAGCTGGTACCATTCATTGTAAAGTACCATTCACTGTGAAGGTGCTAAGATGGGTCCTAGATGGTCCCCTTGGTCTTTGGTTATAAATCTGAGGAATTAAGGTGAGAAGAGGTGTGGTGTCCAGACAAAAGCACCAGAGTAGGAGTCATGAGACATTGGGTGCTGTCTTTGCCCTTACATGTCTAATTTTATTCTCTCTTTATCCATAAAATGAGGGGTTTGGGCTAGATCAGTGGAACCATTTTGCAATGGTATTGCTAGCAGACTATTACTAAAAGTACCAATACCCAGAGGTAGATCATTTTGTCTGAGAGGAGACCCAGGCAATCAGTGATTTTAGAGTTGAGAACCACTGGATAAGATAATCATCCCTTTCAGGTCTAACATTATTTGATTCCATAGGAATCTTTCTAGATATCAGCAAGTTTCCTTTTCATCATATGGGATAAATCTGGGACAAGAATCTGGCAGGAACCTAAGTGAACTATATGAGTAAAAATATTAACACATATTTTCAACTCCCAATGATCTACAAATCTCTATTTTATGAATTAAGACATCTCTGGAGTGTTGTGTCCAGGAATCTGTCAGTGGCCCTCTTAATATCACAAGGACCCTACTGAAACAGGACGTTTGTTAGAGTCAGCACCAACAAATGCAATACTGTCTGTATGTCTGCTCGTCACACCAAAAGCAGGTACTAATTATACTGGGCTGTTACCTGAAATATTTTATAATCACTCCTCTCTTTTAAGTCTATATTCCAAAGATAAAGAAAGAGGTTGACTTTCTTTACAATGTGGATCTAGCACTTGGATTAAAAATTTTGGTGCCTAGGGTGGGATGTGTGCTCTCCTTATAAAGAAGAAAGTTGAGCAATAGTATCTAGCACATATTAAATATTTAATAATAATTGTTATGGTGATTGTAGGCTTAGGGTTAAGGCTGAGAGATATCACTGGGGATAGAGTTAAGGATAAGGTTGGTGTGATTATTAGTTTTATATGTAAAACTGACTGAGCCATACAGTGCCCAGATATTTGACTAAACAACATTCTGATTGTTTCTGTGAGAGTGTTCTTGGATGAGATTATCATTTAAATTGGTAGACTGAGTAAAAGCAGACTGAATGCTTTTATGCAAATGGTCCTCATCCTATCAGTTGAAGACCTAAATAGAACAAAGAGGCTGATTGTCATCCAGATAAGAGAGAATCTGCCTGCCTAATGGCCTTCGAACTGAAACATCAGTTTTTCTGGATTTTACATCTGTCAGTCTTTGGAATAGAATTACACCATCAGCTCTCCTGAGTCTCCATCTTGCCAATTCACCCTGCAGATACTGGGACTTGCCAGCCTCTGTAATCAAGTGAGCCAGTTCCTTATAACAAACATTTCTTTCTCTCTAGAGAGAGAGAAATTTACATCCTATTGGTTGTTTCTCTGGAGAACACTAAAATAACTGGGCCAGAATTGAGAATAAGGTTGGGGTTATAGTTTGGTTTAGGGTTGGGATCAGAGTTGAGCTAAAATCAGGGTTAGGGTTAGAGTTCAAATAGAGATTGGCACAGAGTTGGAAATAGGGTTGGCTTTGACCTAAGTTATGGCTTAGGATTGGGTTAATGGGAGAGTTGTAGACAGAGACAAAATATCTAGCATCTTTTCCTAACATTACTATTGTTGCTGTGACCTTTAACAAGGGAACAGAAAGAAATTATTGAGCGACTGCCAAGTATTATTTCTGACTCTTTTTTTTTTTTTTTTTTTTTGGCTGGGGTTGGGTTTGAACCTGCCACCTTCGGTATAGGGGGCTGGCACCCTACTCCTTTGAGCCCGCCCTATTCCTGACTCTTTTATTTACATAACAATAATAACAATAATTTATTCCTAACTCTCAATGTGCCAGGTGCTATGTTAGTTGTTTTGACTTCTACCTCATTTAATCCTTTCAAAAACCCTTTAAAATCAATATTACCACATATATTTTGACAACATCAGAGACTAAGATCATAAGAGATAATCAAACATATCCAAACTCAAGGAGGGGGAGGGGAGAAGGGCAGATGGGTGGAGGGAGGGTGACTGAAAAGATCACCTATATGGTCTGTCTAACAAGGGTACAAGTGAATTTTTCTAGAACTAGAGTATAAATGTTTTAACACAATAACTAAGTAAATGACACAAAGTCTTTGTTAACCAGTTTGATGAAAATATTTCAAATTGTATA
>CAUYQV010064405.1:0-47500 GCA_963574575.1 Galagoides demidoff
CGCCTGTAGTCCCAGCTACTTGGGAGGCGGAGGCAGGAGACTCGCTTGAGCCCAGGAGTTGGAGGTTGCTATGAGCTGTGATGCCATGGCACTCTACCCAGGGGGACAGCTTGAGGCTCCGTCTCAAAAAAAAAAAAAAAAAAGAAAGAAAAGAAAATCACTCATTTCCATATCTATGGTAAATTGTAGTGTGTGTGTGTGTGTGTGTGTGTGTGTGTAAAACATCTTAATAACATGTTGCCCTCAGATTTAATGAGACATGTGTTGTGATGTAGTAAACACAAAGCCTGGTCCAAAACAAGAGATTAATAATTGTTAACTTATTTTCACGAACATTTTCTGCGTATTAATTATAAGAAAATAATTTATCAGAGGTTGTAAAGCACATTTTCTAGAATATTCAGTACTAAAACAACATTTTTCTTACTGTGATGAATAATACTAGACACATAAATTACCTCTCATTTGTATTAGCCATTACAAATATTAAATAAACCAAGAGGAGATTTACTGAAGCATGGCATTTTTTACCTCTTTTTCTAAATGTAAGGGAAACCTTTTTTCAAATATTGCACTACTATATATAGTTTAAAACTTTTTTTTAACAAAAGAAAGGATTTAAAAGCCTTCAACATATTTAAGAAAAGAAAATAGGAGGTGAGAAAGGTGGAGCAGAATGGCTCTGACATGTATATTATCTTACCTGGAATCATTTCATTATGAGGCCTAAAAAAATAGCTGTTCTTTGGGGCTGAGTGAATATACCTCTAATTTCAGCTTCTAATTTCAGGTTCTCATACATAATTACTCTCTCTATGAGTGTTGAGTGGAGGGTTTTCTGTTACCTTGGGTGTGAGCATTAATTTAAATCTTCAGATTTCCCAAATTCTAATTTAAACCACAGAGCAGCAGCTATGATCAGATTGTTCTCTAGCAAATGGGGTTTATAATTTGCAAATCCCCAATGAAACAAATCATTTAGCAGAACTCAAAGAAGCAGTTAGCCTAACTTTTTAGTTTTTTTAATGAAAAGAAAGAAAAGAAAAGCTTAAGTGCTATTCTGAGAACCTAATCAAGAATAAGAACTACAGTTACTCTTGAATTATATGGCCAATGACAATTTAAATACAATCCTTTGGAGAAATATTAATAAGTTAAGTTAAAGAAGTGGTAAAATGATAATAGTCTAAAACCGTTAGTATCCCGTAGCTGGTTTTTCATGGTTTATATTGACGACAAAGAATGCCTCATCTTCAGATGTAGCACAAATTAGACACCGTTGCTACTATAATAGAGAATTCTCTATCTCCCTGTAATGCAAGTACTCTGATTAGGACAAGCCAGAGAGGAACATAGACACTGACGGCAGGCACAATATGTTTTATTCAGCTCAAGGCAACAGGCAAGCAAGTATGGGAAGTCCGCCCTTAGCTCCTGGCAAATAGGTGAGCTAGCATACGAAGTCTGCACAAGCAGAAGGTCCAGTACACTTAGACATCCAAGGGGAACTGTAGTGGCACAATGCCAAACAGTAGTCAGTACAGTAGTCATATTATCATGACATTGCTGTGTATGATTATGGTTATCTATAAAAAACACAGCCACAACTGGCAGCACTGTGGGCAAGAAAGACCAGATAATTTTGTCTGGCCCTATGCTCCCATATCCAATTCGATAAATTTTATAGCACAGATTATTTATTCCTTTTAATTGTTATTGTACTCCTTCCATTCTGCACGTATAGAAGAAGCATAGATTCTAAAAATGATGGCATCAATCTACTTTAATTAGATACAGAAAGGCAAGATGTTCTTTATCTGTCCAAAAGGAAAACAAATGCTTTATAAGCTGGAAATGAGTTCAGTAGTGTGAAGGAAGGAAAATAAAAATCAAATCTCACAGCCCTTTGAAAGCCCTTTTAAGAAAGACAAAGTGGGGCATGCTTTCTTATGTGGGCTTGAGATACAAGTGAGCTGACGTAAAGATATCAAAATAGACATATTGCTCTAATCTTAGCTTATCTCTCCCGGTGATGCAGGTCATGACTTTAATATTTATAATGGAAGATTTTTGTACACAGTGGACCTTTTTTGATGATAAATAGACATCACAAACATACACCTATTCGATATAAACTCTACAACCATCTCAGTTGCTTCCAGTGCCAAAAATAGCTTCAGTGGTAGTTCAAATGTTGAACTTATTAAAAAATGTATTTACTTTGTTCATCTTGAAGTTATGCATCAAACTGCCACATATAATTACATAAGAGGTATGGATAATATGTGGTGGAAAAATCAAGTTTTAAAGCAGGGTGGGCATGCTAAGAAGTAGCATGTCATAGCTGCTATCCATTGACAAAAGAAGCAAGAATTTGTAATCTGTAAGATTTGTCTTGATTATCCAACTTTTGATGGAGCAAGAAACGGCTTTTGAGTTGCAGATATATTGGGAAAAGTGTCAGATTAAATTTTAAATTGAGATACTTTCCCCTGGAACCTGGAATGCAATGAAATTCTGTTTTGTAATTCCTTTGGTATGACCATAATTAGCTTTAATTGACAAAATAGAGTTATAGCTTTAGGACAGTGTTTCATAAAGTCAAAAAGAATATCATGAAGTATTAGAGCTGCAGTTGTGTTTTCAGTAAGCATTAGGGTAATTCTGGAAGCTTAAAGGTTTTTTACTCTTCCAGGTAAATAATCATATTAATATCTGAATAAATTTGATGACTCAGGATGATAAAGGTAAACCAGGTGGTCTTGAAAGGCTGGTTCATTATATGAAAGTATTGATATCTAAGTGAAGTAGGATCTCTAGATGGCTGAGACTAAAACAAAAGACATAAAATGGGGGTGTGGTGGAAAATTTTTACTGTATCTATGATAATAAACTCAGCAGAGAATTATAAACCTGCATAAATCTCTTAAAAATGGTTAACAGCATTTATAGAAGTGGAGTAGGTGTCTTTACAACTTTATGATGCAATATTAAATTATACTGAAGGGATCTGAGAACCTTGGACAGAGGGGAGTTAAGTAGTGGACTGTCCAGCCTTCAGGGGAAGATGATGTTCAAGCTATCATCATCTCTCTTTACACAAACTTTGAGAAAACTGTTTCTGTTCGGGAATTTTTGTCTTCTTTGCCTAAGAAATACAATTAGATTCTCCTGGGCCTGGGGGTAGGGGGTAAAGGATACAGTGTAGTAGAAGAAATTTAATAGGTGTGGATTATAGTTCTAATCCATAATATTTTCATTTTATTTGTGTCAGATGTATATGTTTGTGTGTGTGTATGTGTGTGTGTGTGTGTGTAATATGAAGCTTTCTGTAACAAATTTCTCATAGAATTCAGTTTGAAGAAAATAAAATATTCTTGAGAAAAATTATTACTCTTTCCTTTGGCTATCAAGGCCTAAGCAACAGCATTGTATTCTTGATTCCAGTCTTAGCTCCTCCTCCAGTTTAACCAACTTTTTCTCTTTATATACTCAACTTTTTAATTTGCCCTTTCTTAATTTTGTGGCATATATAGCTTATTAGTTGTGTTCAAATATATATATTTTTTTCAAATATATTTTTTAGAAAAAAATTGGTATATTGACTTAGACTTTTTAAAATAAAGAAAAAAACTTAAGTAGAGTCTATTTAAAAACATTATAATAAATGGCAGCTCAGAACTATCTCTCAATTAAAAGTAACAGTTCTGCATAGGGATTACTTGTGATATTTGAGTATGTTCATTACAATTGCACATATGCATGTTCACAGAAGGCCAAAATGGCAGTGAGAGTTTAATTTTAATTGATAGAGATGCTCATAGATAATGTCTTTCCATTCTTAATGTTTTAACTAGTGCTTATTTTGTATAAGTTTAAGAATATTTACTTTATACAACATGAGGACCTTGGTTTAACAACATCAAAGAAGAAATGGCTATTAATATTTGGTCACAGTGAGGGCTCTTTGAGCTATGGCATACTTTCAACAATTCAAATTGGAATAAATGGTCTACAAATTTGTAAATCTATTGACTGATAATTGGAAAAATAAGATTAGGGGAAATAAATCCAAGTGTCCAAATGTTGACAGTTTTAGTGGAATTGTTAGGTCTATTTACCACGGAAACAGTAATGCTGCTTCTTCAAAGTACCTCGTGACAATCTCAAATTAGAAACATACACAAGTCATGACATCCAAAGACATCCTAGGCTTTGATATACCATACTATTAAACCTTAGGGCCAGTAGCTCAGAAAAATATGCCTTCTCTTAAAAGAAAAGAAATAACTTCTGCTTTTAGTAGACAGGGCCTCTCTAAACAATAATTATGTTGTCTATATGTTTATTAACTAACACTTAGATCTCACTTTATCTCTTACTTTTTCCCTAATTCTATCAATAATCAGGGATACTATGGAAAGAAACATGAATGAGATGTTGAGAAAAGTGATGAGTTAATGTGCAAACCTGGAAAATTCAGCTCCCAGAGCTCATTACCCCTCCCCACCACCCTTTGTGATTGTCACCTTGAGGTCACCTTGAATTCATGATTCTGTTGCTGTCATGCATAAAGGTGTGTAGTCTCTCTGCCTCTGATATCAACACACTCCTTCATACCCTGAAAGAGATTAGCTCAGTGGAGATAATTTGCTAGTTGGATAGAATTCCAAACATGATCTACAGCTCATACATATCACATGGTTAAGGCTGCAAAGACACAAAGAGTGTTAACAATTACAGATTTTTGTATGTTCTCACTTATAAGTGGGAGGTAAGCTACAAGTAGACAAGAGCATGCAGAGTGAAATAACAATAAAAATAAGAGCAACCAAAATATTGCTTTTTGGTTTTGGATGCTGAGAACTTAGCTAATATATTTCTCAAACTACCTACTTCCACTAACTACTTTGGTTTGTAACCATTTAGTTTGATTTTGGGGAGCAGGGTCTATAAACTAGAGTGAAACATCAGTACCAATAAAACAAATCTTAATTGAGTAATTATCATTATTCAGACTGTGCACTAAATAGTTTCTGTATGTATTTATTTTTATTTTGAGGTATATGGTTCATTTAGAAGACTACATAAAACATATTTATCTGTGTAATTCAGGAAATAATTATAAAGTAAAATCCTCTCCATATTATGAATAAAATATGTGCACTATTACTTCTTCTATAGTTTAAAAAAAGACTGAAATTTTTAGAAATATTGTTAATAACTTTACAACTTAACTACACTGTCCAAAGCAATAGAGTTTGTTGTTCTTATCTTCACCTCCTTTTTTTCACTTAATAGTGTTGGCCAAATTCCATTTCCTAACTTTCCATTTCCATCATTTGAATCCCAGTTCATTGTTATATAAAGTGCATTGAAACTTTTCAATTCCTTTGAAAGATTACATTTCAGCTTCTGTTCTGAACTTTTTCATTTGCACAGTGACTGTACTGTGACTCTCAAATCTCCTTTCAATCATTCATTTCTCTCCCTAATGAATAACTTGTATTGGCACATACACATGCACACACATACATACACATGCAAGTCTCCAAGTTTCATAATATAATACTCTCTTGATGTCAGGATGAGTCTAAGCTACCACTTCTTTAGCTTTTAGTTTTGGTGTTTGTTTTTTATATTTTTAAATTACAGATTTAGTGTTTTCATTATAGAAAACAGTTTTAATTTCCTATTTTGTTTTATGTTAGTTTTAAAAATGATGTTAATATTTTGGAAGATTTTGATATTTTACATCTATGTTAAATTTATTTTCTTATAGTTACGAGTATCCTTTTTCTCTTTTTGATGTCTACAGCATTCAGCTTTAAATCTAATATATTTTTAAAATCTGTGCCTTTTGTCTCACACACTTGTGCTCTTATAGTCATTCTCTTCATGTATTAATGTATTTTATTATTTTAAAAATAGCTTTGCTACTTCTTGGTTTTCATATAATAATGTCAGCTACCAGAAGCAAAATATGTTCACTCATGGTTCAACATTATACAGATCAAAAGGAAGAGTACATAAATCCATATGTGGAGATATGGGTGTATTAACTTATGATGAATAAACACACTTAAACATAAAGCAGAAAAGTATAACTGTTTTAGAAAAAAAATGTTAGAAAATTCTTAAAGATATTGGCCTTGGCAAAGAATTTGTGAAGAAGATGCAAAAAGTAAGAATAAAAATAAACAACTACAACCAGGTCAAATTAAAAGCTTCTGCACAACCAAGGAAACAATGGAGTGAACAGATGACCTAGAGAATGGAAGAAAAATATCTGCATGCCATGTATCTGATAAAGGGCTAATAACCAGAATCAGCAAAGAACTCTGTGAATCAGCAAGAAAAAAAATCAAATGACCCATTAAAAAATGGACAAAAGACATGAACAGAAGCATTCCAAAAGAAGATAGACTACTGGCCAATAAAAATTTAAAAACTTGTTTTCTCCCATTCTGTGACTGTCTATCTGCTCTTTTGTTGGTGAACTGATAATAGAATCCACAAAGAACTAAAGTATATTGTTTCAAAAAGAAACAACAAAACAACCCCATTAAAAAGCAGGCAAAAGACATGAACAGAAACTTTTAAATATACCAATGGCCAACAAATTTAAGAAAAAATGTTCAATGTCTATAATCATTGGGAAAAGCAAATTAAAACTGTGAGATATCACCTAACTCCAATGAGAAAGTCACATACTAAAAAGATCAAACAACAGATACTCGAATGGGTTCAGAGAGAAAGGGACACTTAGACACTGCTGGTGGGCCTAAAAACTAGTACAACCTCTGTGAAAAGTAGTCTGGAGATACCTCAAAGAACTAAAAGATCTGCCATTTGATCGAGGAATCCCATTACCGGGTTATTTACCCAAAGGGGGAAAATTATAAGAAAGACACTTGGACTCAAATGTTCATAGCAGTACAATTCACAAACACAAAGATGTGGACTCAAGTGCCCATCAATACATGAAGGGATAAATGCGGTATGTGTAGACCATGGAGTACTAGCCAGCTCTACAGTATCTGGAACTTCATTAACTCTGCAACTTCATCTCTTACTATCTTTTCTCTGATCACTGTGCTTGTTATATGGACTTCTCAATATTCTTCAAACACAGCTCAGGGCTTTGCAATGCCTGTTTTTTTTGTGTGTGTGTAGCATAATTTTCTCCTAAATATTGAAGAAGCTCAGAGAAATCATCCCAAAATATGACTCATTGGCATAGAAAGTTTTCTTTTTTCTTTGAGACAGAGTCTTACTATGTCACCCTTTGTGGAGTGCCGTGGTGTCGCCGCTCACACAAACCTCAAACTCTTGTGGTTAAGCGATTCTCTTGCCTCAGCTTCCCAAGTAGCTGGGAGTACAGGCACCCACCACAACACCCGGCTAATATAGAGAGTATGTTGAACTAAAGGCTCTTAGAGATCAACAGGCATCTTGGACGAGGCTTTCCCTCTATCTGTGTCAAACTAGATGGGCAAATAAAAAAAAAAAAAAAAATTGTCCCCACACCCACACCTACTTGTCTCAACACAGAAAAAAAGATCAAGAATGCAACCAGCCCTGGCCTGAACTATTTTCAAGATTACACTAATCTGTAAGGTTAATTTAGTTTCCAAAGAGAATTGTTTACTAGTCAATCTTTCCCTCCTCCCAATCCATTCATCCTCTCAAGTATGTTTTCATCTTTCCTGGTAACCATGTATTACCAATAAACTGAATTACCCATATTCCTTATCTCCCTCATTTGAAGGGATCCCTCACATGAGGGCATATAAACTTCTAGACCCTCTTGGATATTGGGTAATAATTCTGTGATTCTCCCTCTACCCACGGTAAATAAATGTGTAATCTCTTTCTCTTATTAATCTGTCTTAATGTGAGTTTATCTTTTAGCAAAACTTCCAGGAAAAGAATTTTTCCTTCTTCCCACCATATCCATGTACCTCTCCTCCATCAATTCTTTGCAGAAATGACACATTCTTGGCAAGGTCTATTCTGGTTACCTTAACAAAAGCTAATCCTGCCATCACTACTAATGCTCCTAAACTTTAAAGAAAATTACACAATTCTGTATGATGCCAATTGTCTATCTCAGTAATGAAACCACCTAAATAAGAATAAAAATTTATTTGCCCATATTAACTTAATTAACCCATAGAATAATCCTCATTTTAATTGTGAAGAAATTTAAGTACAGAAAATTCAAGCAGCATTTGCACAATCACTCAGCTATGAGTTTCAGGGGCAAAATTCAAACATAGACTTTTTAATTTATCTTCTCAATTATTACTGTGTATTATGTCTAAATGTAATTTACCCCCATGTCTGAAGCACAACAGTTAAGAAACTATGACTTGTAATTTATTGCTTTATCCTCACAATCCCTTTAACAATAGCTAATGTATTATGAGTGAACATAGATACTGATTTATTATATTAAGAATGGATTGATTAAGAAATATGATAATGGATATCTTTAATAAAAGTATTAAGTATAAAACGCCTAGAATAAAATCAAAAAATTGTTTCAGGATTCACTAGGAAATGAAATGTTTTAAAATCATTGAAAAAGCAGACTTGATTCGGCGCCTGTGGCTCAATCGGCTAAGGCGCCAGCCACATACACCTAAGGTGGCGGGTTGGAACCCCCAGCCCGGGCCGCCAAACAACAATGATGGCTGCAACCAAAAAATGGCCAGGCGTTGTGGCGGGTGCCTGTGGTCCCAGCTACTTGGGAGGCGGAGGCAGGAGACTTGCTTGAGCCTAGGAGTTGGAGGTTGCTATGATCTGTGATGCCATGGCACTCTACCCAGGGGGATAGCTTGAGGCTCCGTCTCAAAAAAAAAAAAAAAAAAAGAAAGAAAAAGCAGACTTAAGGAAAAGGAATATCATTCAAGAGCACATATGTTTTCAAAAGTTTTATAATGATCCCTTTGAGAAGTCTTTTATGATCATTATCATTAAAAAGATCGTATATAAAAAATAATTAATTTTCTCTTAAAACCTTGAATAAAAAATTAAAACACTACTAAGACAGGAGTGAATGGATCAAATTCTAAATTATTTGAGATCTCTCAAAACTGTCAGGTCACCATGTGATTTTAAAGACTTTTCATAATTTGTCATTTTCTTATTCCTGTCAAATTTATAATTTAAATGGTGGGAAATCTAGATTGTCTTTGAAAAGTTCAAATTACTCTATTTCCCTTTTATTATATAAAATTAACCAATAATCAGTATAAACATGCCAAATATATCAGCAAATTGTATTCAAAATTAAGATTTGAGTGTTTTTGGGAAAGGTATTTACTTTAGCCACAGTATAATGAAAGATATAACAGATATTATGTATACTACATTGTACAAAGAGCTCTAACTCATCTCAACTTCCCTAAGCACCACTTACCCTAAACCATTTACCTACTGAATGGAAAAACTTTTATAGTAATATCTTCTAAGTTATATTCTTCAAAATAACATGTAATATGTTACAAACTATAGAAATCAGAAATAAAGGAAGGCACATATGGACAGGACGTAGAAAGATATTTTATGGCTAAGCATTAGTGGTGATCTTAGCATATTTACCCGGTCACCAACAGCACAGCACAAAGATAATATGAGCTAAAAGGAATTTTGATAGTGAAAAAGGGTCGGAAAAGAAAGAGAATTGTCTATCAGGTAGTTTTTCTTTTTCAGAACTATCAAACACAAACTACCATTATCATGGAAATAAACATTTATTTCTAATATATAGACTTGTGCTCGTCATCTGGGATGAGCTCAGGTGGAGAGTGGGTAGAGCAACTTTGCTGTAATTTCTCATTCTGGGCCTTATACTAAAGGGCCAGCAACTACCAATTCCTTATTAGAATTAGAGAAACACAAAAGTGCATGCAAGCTAGCAAATTTTGAATTAATCATTTAAGGAAATATTTTTATCATAAATAGGCACTGATACATCAACTTATTTTTTGCAAAACTAAGCTTATCAAATGATTTTTCTACTGATTACACTTTTACTATTTAAATTCTTTGTGATCATGATACAAACACAAATTCAACATGATATGTTTTAAAAAATATATTACTGGATTTGATTTGTTAATATTTTGATAATAATTTTTGTCCCATAAATGAGCTTAGTTTATGAACTTCATTTGTTTTACTATTCCATGGAGTCTTACATCAAGGTTGTGTAATTTTGATATAATGATTTTGAATTATATCAAAAGTATTAAGTATTTGATAGCATAACATTATGATCTAGTGAAGTTAAGAGCACTGCTCACAATCGCTAGTCAAAATTATGAAGGAAAGGACTTATTTTGCTTCCAAAATTTATTTCTTCTAATGTTACTTTGGATTTGTATGAAGTGTACTAGAATTAAAAACATAAACATTTATTTTACCTGTGAGAATGGGTAAACCTTTAACAGCAGAAAAGGCACCAAACATTTATAACTTTGTAAAAACCTTGAGCAAGATGCTCTGATTTTATCATGACCTCTTCTCTTTCCCTTACTCTGATTCTGGCTCCTGAAATGTCAACCTAACTTTGGATTCTGCCTGTCAGCATTCCTGGCTCTTGGTTTTATGTTGACATCATTTGATTCTGCACGCACTATCTCTATGATAATTGATAGCTAACATTTACAGTACCATTAAACTGTTTTCTCCTTTTTTTCTGACTTGCCTAGTTATTTTAATTTGAAATTTGCGATGAATTTTATAGATATAAAAAATTTCCACTCATCAAAACCTACTCTACAATGACAAAGCCATTAGTCACAGTTGCCTAGGATGGAAGTGGAGCATATTAATGGAACAGAAGCTGAAGTGTAACTCTTGCATAATGAAAATGTTCTATATCAATATCATTATAGGAGTAGACATCAACGCTAATTAAACTGTAAATGTAACATAAATCCACGTCTGTTTGTAAGCTGCACTTCAATAAAGTTAATTACTATAAAAACAGAAAATGTTTCCCTTATGGAGTACCCTAGCCAGCAAGGTTCTATACAATCTAGTGGCAACATTCTTTAGGGGGGGAGGGGGCCCAGGATGTTATGGTAGTAGTTCATGAAGGTGATATCGATCAAAGAAATATATTCCTTTTTATACTAGTCATTATTAGAAGACTTCCCTGGGTAGCAGTGATTAATAATTTTGTTTGGTCAGAGCATTTGATAATAATTAAATTATGAAGCTAATTTTGGTAGAATATTATAAAACTTTGTTAGAAAATATCACCTCATTCTGGAAAGGTGGTTTGTCTTTCATAAATTCTTTCAGCATACAATGACTCATATTTATAAAAGCTAACTTAGTTGTTGTTGAGATTGGCAACATAGGATAGCAAGAATTATATATATATATCAAAAAAAACCTTCTAAATTGCAAGCTCATATCGCTTTTTCAGCCTTTATCAACAATTGATTATTATTTGACCAATTACTATCCACCAGGTAATATACCAGCATTCTCTTTCCCTACCATTTGAGATGACTTCAAATATATATTTATATCTGATTGAAATATATAGACTGTCTAAACCCCATTATTTTTGAAATGTAAAGTGTATAGTAATACTTCTCATGTCAGGTGTGGTTGCCTATGCCTATAATTCTAGAACTCTGAGAGGGTGAGGTGGAGGATCCATTGAACTCCAGAGTTTGAGACCTGCCTGAAAAAGAGCAAGACCTTTTCCCTACCCAAAATTGAAAAAGTAGCCTGCTGTGGCTGTGAGCATCTGTAGCCCCAACTACTCTGCAGGATAAGGCAGGAAGATCACCTGAACCCAAGAGTTTGAGGTTGCTGTGAGCTGGGCTGATGCCATTGCTCTCTAAACTGGGCAACAAGCAAGATTCTTTCTCAAAAAAAGGAAAAAAGAATACTTCTTAGTACAAATGATGCTGTAGAGACTATTAATTAATGATTCCAACATGCAAATTATCACAGAGGAATATATGCTGGCAGAATGTCAAGGATGTGAGTAAACAATTTGTCTCACAAAAACTGAAAACCCCACACGGAAACTTATTTTTTGTTCTTAGGCTGCTATTTTAACTTAGAAATCAGCACATTAGCACACTTTATTCATGAAGGACTGGATAATAGATGTTTTATGCTTTCAGGCTCATACTGTCTTTGCCATGACTACTCACCTCTACCATGCCTACTCACCTCTGAACAGTAAAACAAAATTTACTTTGAACTAAAGTCTGCAAATTATTTCATTTGCAGACTTTAGTTCAAAGACTTCTTTTCTTTCTTTCTTTTTTTGAGATGGAGTCTCACTTTGTTGCCCTGGGTAGAGTACCATGGAATTATAGCTGTCAGTAACCTCAAACTCCTGGGCTCAACAATCCTCTTGCCTCAGCCTCCTGAATAGCTTGGATTACAGATTCCCTCTACAATGTCCAGCTACTTTTCTTTCTATTTTTAGTAGAGAAGCAGTCTCACTCTTGCTCAGGCTGGTCTTGAACTGCTGAGCTCAAGCAATCCACCTGCCTTGGCCTCCCATAGTGCTAGGAGTACAGGTGTTAGCCACCATGCCCAGCCCAAATACCTATGTGTGTCTGCATGTTTCAGTTATATAGGTTTTCTTTTCAAACTGAAGTATGAATAATAAATTAATGGATGTGCTTGTGTTCCAATAAGACTTTAGTAGCAAAAGTAGGAGGCTGGCTGTGATCGGCTTATGGGTTGTAGTTTACTGACTTTCTAGATCATTAGAAAACCATTGCTACTCAAACATCCTATTGGGCAGATATACTTTATACTCTTCTCTTATAAATTTAAAAATATTTAGACAATATATTAGTACCATAGCTGATAAATGGATGGCATTGTGATTTTAAAAGCCATTCTCTAATTCCTATTAATAAAATAAGTTTAGAAACAAGTTTATAAAATGGTTAATTATGGTTTATAAAACTTGGTGAGGTGAATTTTTACAATTGACTATTGGGATCTCTGAGGTGGTCTCCAAAACATGGCATGTCTCAATTTCAAACAAATTCTTCAGATATTACCAATATACCAATGCAGTTAAGATAGAAATCAAAATGTCAAATACACTCCTAAAGAGGTCAGTTCAAAAGATATAGTTTAATGAAAGAGCCCAATAGTTCTACTAACTATACCTCAGAATTAGATATGTTTATCCATCCAATAAAGTGACATTTGATATAATGATGGGGAAAAAGCATGAGCTCTGCACAGATGTTGCTAACTTCAAGAGAAAAGTGGTCTGAGTTAAGATAAACAGGCCCAGGTATCCCTGTCTTATATTCCTATGTGAGAATTCATTTTACCTTTCAAGATCAGAGTTATCATACAGGAAGACTGAAACATTTTGATTAACAAACAAGATTATTCCTCTTATTTAGTAATGTTACTTTACCAACATATCTACCTTGCTTCTTCTCACAGTACATTATTTCTAGTATCTGAAATTCAAAGACTACTATTTAACAGTTGTATGTTTAGTGATTTTTCAAAAATTATTAATCTCTGGGAGATTCTTAACATCTCTTTGCAATTATTGCAATCATAGTAGGAACATTAATAACACTTTATTTTAATGACTTTAGCACTGCTGCTTGTAACAAATTCATTTGAGATTTATGTAGACTTTTATTTCCCCAGAATATTCTACCATAATGTGAAATTGGTGGGTTCTGCTGCTTTCTACAATTCTGGAGAAGTGACAAAATTTAGCTATGTGTTTTACTCATTGTTTTAAGTAGTATTTCCCTTTGATACCTTGTGACATTTTATTGCTAAACTAACCATGCTACGAATTGGGAAATAATGAATGAGATCTCATAATCTAATTTCATGCTGATGTGTAGGTTAGAAAAATAAAACAAAATTTTCCCATAGTAAATATCTGGCTGTAACTTTATACATATCCAGTGTATACATATTATAAATAAAAGAATTTATTACTTTTATTACTCTGTCTCCTATTTAAAAAACAATAGATTTAAAATAAACACAAAATAATAGACTAGCATAAATTTCAGAAGGAAAAAACTTGGAAGTAAATACCATGAATTTTTGTTTGCATGCATGTAGGGGTGTAAAAACTTTTGCCTTAATAAATTAATCTTAGACATTGTTTAGCCAATTGTCTCAAGTTTTAAAAAAAGTTTTATTAAACTACTGACTCTTTATTCTTTAAAAACATTTTTGGCTGATAATGATGCTACATTGATATGAATGTTATATGTCTATTGACAACTAGGACAACATTTTAAATTTTCATTCAGAGATGTTAATTGTGCAGATTGGACACCTTTTTGAAGAAATTGTGGTGAGTGATATAATTTTTAGATTATTTTATAGACCTCATAATTTTTTATTCTAATTCATTCTGCATACATGCTTTTAGTGATTTTGCTTATGTAGTCTTTGTACTTCAGAGCCTGTGCTGTTACAACTCAGTGAGTCCTGAAAAAGGTATACAGAGAATAAAACACTTATGAACAAAATTTCATTAACATTAAAGGATTTTTTTTTATAAATTGTGGAGTTTACATAAAATAATTAATTTAAAATAATAACATTCATCACAAATGTCTGTCTCTTTCATCTATCTCTGATTAACACTTCTTTGTCCTGATCATACATCTCCTATGACAATATTTAAAAGTCATACAGATTGATGACAGACAGGTAACACATTATGTATAAATAAAATATCGAAATCATAATTTATTTATTTTCCTGTCCTAATGAGTTCAAGGTAGTATGATTTTAGAGGAGTGAAGACAAGGCACTGGTGATGCTGATTCTAGAACAGTAGGATATACTCTGGGATATTATTTGGATTGATAATGTTTCTTGTGCTTATTTTTGGCGTGCACCATTTTCTATGTGATGGAATAATTGAAATATTTAGAAAAGATACTAAGTATATGAATCTACACAATGTGTAATGTTTTATTCAGATTATTTAAAAGATTATTCAGAGTGTCCCCAAATCATGCCAAACCTCATGAGAATGCATCCCTTCTCCTCAAGTCACTTCTATTATATACTTGGAGTTCAGCAGACCTGTGCATGTTTATATATACCTACTAATTAATAAATACTCTCTGATATTGTTAAACATGTTTGAATCTTTCTGTAAATAATTCTTACCTAACATGCCATTTTAAATTTTGCTTCTTTCAGTTAATAGTACCTTTCTGAGACTTCATGTTAGTTGATGTAGTATTAGTTGATTTATTTTAATTCTTCAGCAGAATTTCTTTCTTTTTTTCTCTATATTTATACATATGTTTATTTGGTTTCCACTTTCTGCCTTCACAAAATTAAAAAGGCTTCAAATTTAATAACAATAACAATGTTTAAGATCAGGACTAGAAACAAAAATCTCGTAAAAAATGAACGAAGAAAAGAAACATTTGGAAAAGAAATCAGATGATTGCAGAATTTCTTTTTTTTTTTTTTTTCTTTTGAGACAGAGTCTCACTATGTTGCCCTGGATAGAGCACCGTGGCATCACAGCTCAGAGCAACCTCAAACTTATGGGTTTAAGAGATTTTTTTATCTCAGCCTCCCGAGTTTCTGAGACTACAGGCACCCTGCACAAAATCTGGCTATTTTTTTTTATAGCTGTAATTGTTGTTTAGCAAGCCCAGGCCAGGTTCGAACCCACTAGCCCTGGTGTATGTGACGAGTTCCCTAACTACTGAACTACAGGAGCCAACCCCAGAATGTTCTAAGTAGCTATCTCAACATGTATTTACTCAAAAGCTGTTGATAGACATAAAGCTATTTTACATTATTTATAGGTTATGCTACAATGAAAAATAAGTGCATGTAAATCATTGTGCTTGTTTGTGGAATTTTCTAGAGAATATACATGAAATAAAATCTTTAGGTGAAATGATGTGAATGATGTGTACTATTTTTATATTTTATATTGAATTTTGTCTTAATATTGATTATTCTAATTCATTGAAACTTATTTGTGGTATGCTGAATTTACTTTTCTTTATGTATCACCATTTGCCTCAGAATAGCTATTAACATCTACTTTTACATTTGTTATTTAGCAAGTTCTGACACCTTTTTTCCTCCCTAGATCTAGGCTTTCTTTTCTCACCCACTTATCCAATTGTCTATCTGAAGACAAATAGTAATAGAAGAGTAATTTCAAGTGGTAGATGTGCCAAACACTGCCCTGAGTACTTTATAAATGTTTAATAATTTAATCTTATAATCATTATAGGAGGTAAATACCTTTTAAAAAATAAAATCTTCATTTATTCTACTGACATTTAGAAAATACATTTGCTTTTACCAAACCACGTACTAAATAACCAAACTATAGCAGAAAAGAACACATTCTTATAGATAAGTACTTTCATTGTTCCCTTTTAACTGTTGGGTATTTGTTTAAGATCTTATGATACAAGTTAGAGACAGGTTTGAACACCAACATTTGGCTCCCAATTTGGGTATTTAACTCTTCAAACTATGCTGCTCGTGTCATTATGACCTATTTAATCTCTCTCTTGGGCACACTACTGAGCACTGATTCCCCGGTGTCTCTTAAATAAGGTAGGATTGAATAATCAAATTCTGACTGTTGAATTAGGGAAGTGATGTATGCCATTCTGAGCTTTCACTCATACAAAGTTTTCATGTTATGATATTTTTTTCTATTTATGTGCAAGATGTGGAGAATTATGTAAATAATTATGAAATCATAAAAAATAAAGCATTTTGCGATCTTAAAGAGTAGAATAACCCTAGTATGTATTGAATCTGATTCACAGTATGCAACACATATGGCAAACAATTATTTTGAGGCTTTAGGAGGAAAGAAATGATATTTTAACACTATGTTGTTCTATACAGAAGCCACTAGCCACACTAGCCTACTAAAATTTTCATTTAAATTAATTGAAAATAAACAAAATTGATATTCTGCTTTTTCCACATGAGCAACAATTCAAGTACTTAACAGCTACATATGGTTAATGGTGCCCATATTGGACAGCATGTATATGTGTTAAAAGTACAACTTAACACAAATTAGATTTAGCAGAGTTTATTTGAACTAAGAATATTTCATACACCAGACAGCATTCAGAACCAGGAGAGGTTCAGAGAGTTTCACCCAGCAAACTGAGCCAGTAGTATTTTTAGGCAAAAGAAGACAGAGACTTGCAGACAGCTAGATTGTTTACAGCTCTGCATTTGCCTTATCTGGTCATGGTGCTAAAAGAGCTTGGAAAATTTCACTCCAAAATATGACTCCTTGCTATAACTTTTTTTTTGAATTATAGATCCTTGTAGGTAAAAAAAAAAAAAAAAAAATCAGAGAGGGCTTTTCCACTAAGAAACCCAAGTGATGGAGCAAAAGATCAAAGGGGGTGATTTACTTTCCATCTCCTCTGAGTTGTCTTAATATATGGAAAGAAGATCAAGAGAACAATCAGACATGACTCAAATCATTTAAAACATTATACCTATCTCTCAGGTTGATTTGTAAGTTTTCCCCATCCATTCATCTTGTCTAACAAATACTTATCACTGCTTATTTCTCCTCCATACTAAAAAGACAGTTATAAATATCTAAACTTCATTGGAATATTGAATAACCGTTCTGTGATTTTCCTCATGTGTATGATATACAAAGCTTTCTCTTATTAAACTGATTTCATTGTGAGTTGATCTTTTGGCAAACTTTCTTCCGGAAGAGGAAGTTTACCCTTATACCTACAGTGTGATGAGTCATTTGTCTTCTATTGACATGGTTTAATTAGTTGGCAGTGTGCAATTGGCTGAAGCTCAGCTTTTGAGATTGGCTAAGTCTCAGTTATTAGTTACAAGAACACACTCTTAGATAGTTTTGCCCTTATTTGCATGGTAAGTTAGGTTGCAGTTTGCCATGGGAAAAGTCAATGTAAAGAGGAAGCTTAACTCTAAGTTTAATGTAATTTAGCATATAGAATTCTCAGCATTGTGAATATTTTGTTGACTATTTTCCAGTATGTGAAGCTAATGAGAGTTTGGAGGCTGTTTTCTTAAAATATTTAACTTCATGTGACAAAATTTCTTTCTTAATTACTAAAAATTATCATTAATCTGAAATATTGTGACTTAAATAACTTCACAATTTTATTCAAGAAATTCCTAACTGCTGTTATCTCACTGAATTGTACTAATTTAAAACATCAACCAGTGGTGTATAATAACCTCAAATGCTTCAGGTCTTCACTAGAGCTTGTTATTGTCAGTAATTTAATTTTAGCCATTACTGTAATTCTGTCTAAATGAGAGTTTATTTATATTTCTTGATAACAAATGAAATAAATGTTATATGCTTATTAATCACTTTAATCCTCTCCCTTGTGAAGTGCCTATTCAAGTCTCCCATCCAATAATCTTCATTGTTTCTTTATAATTTGTAGCATGACTATGTACTAGTTATTTTTAAAGTTTATTTATTTATTTATTTTTAAGTTTAGCCTAAAGCCACCTCAACACATTTAAGCCTAAATAGTGAACTATTAGCTTCTCTACTTGTACCAATCAGAGTTTTCACCAATCAAAAGCTGCCAACTGTTCAAGCCATGTCCAAATAAGGGAAATGCTCACCTGTAACCAGACCAGCCATTTTCGCACCTCACTTCTATTTTCTGTATGTCACTTTCCTTTCTTTTTAGTCAGAAATCTTTAACCATGCATCAGCTGACCACTCTCAGAAACTGATCTGGTTCAAGGAAAGCCCAATTTGTGAAGCATTCTTTGCTCATTTAAATTGTGTTAAATTTAATTGGTCTAAGACTTTTATTTTAACGGATAATGTTAACGTGGGTTCTGAAGTAAAGTTCCCACAACCCCCAGGATCACTGAGTGATCAAGTGAGATATTTATAGAACTATTGTGTCCATTGGTGACTCACAGCAAATAGGGAGAGTGGAGAAGTTCTCCCTCTGATTTGGCACCTGCACACATTTGTGTTCTAAGCTCTCTGAGCAAATTTTTTATCTGAACCAGGTTCAGATGTCATGACAGAAAATGGACAGGGTCCAGGATCATATTGGATGTGATAATTAAGTGGCTTGGATTAAGTTAGAGACATCAGAGGTCTGAATGGGTTAGTCTGGGAATGGTGGTAAATGACAATGTTGAGGGGAATATGAACTTTAGTTTTCAGGAATTGTTTTACTCCCTTTGTTTCCTTTTCATTCATTCTTGACAGGGAAAAGTCATTGTCTCAGTTGATAATGGGGATCTGAGAACCAAAGCTGAGATTCAAGTAAAAGTGAGAGCTTTAATTTCTGAAGAATGAAGTACTCTACCTTCTGGCTATGCACACATGTAAATGTATAAGTATTAAGCCCTGGAAGCATCAGACACTTATGGGAATGTTGAAATATTACTGAAAACCATTTAAATTTACAGTGGAACATTCCAAATGGACAGCTTTAAGAAGTTCATTTAAAAACGAGGACCCTTTTATAATCATTGAGGATATTTTGTACTCCTGTGATATCTATTGTTATTTCCCCTTTTTTGTTTCTGGTTAGTCTGGCCAAGTGTTTATCTACTTCAGTAACATTTTCATAGGACCAAATTTTTGTTTCACTGATCTAAACACTATGCTTAGAAATTTAAAAATGTAGAGGAAATGGACCAATATATGGAAACAAACCAACTTCTTAACCTAAATTTAGTGAGAATTAGAATTTTTGAACATCAAGCCCTAAATTGCATACACTACAAAATCATCCAGAAAAACAAAGCCCTGAACCAGAAGGTTTCACATCAGAATTCTATCAAACTTTCAAAGAGGAACTAGTACCTATATTACATAACTTATTCCAAAACATGGAATCCTCCCCGAAATCCTCCCCGAAAATATCACTCTGATTCCAAAACCAGGAAAGAATGCAACAAAACATAAAAATTATAGGCCAATATCATTAATAACTATCAATGCAAAAATATTCAATAAGATCCTGGCAAACAGAATACAGTGAAACATTAACAAATTATACATCATATCAAGTGGATTTTATCCCAGGAATGCAAGCTTGATTACACACACATAAATTCATAAATATAAGTCACCACATTAACAAAATCAAAAACAAAGGCCATATGATTCTCTTAATTGATGCACAAAGGCTTTTGAAAAACTCCAGCATCCTTTTTTGATAAGAACACTTAGGAAAATAGGGCCAGCTGGGACCTGTATTAAACTGATTGGGGCCGTCTACACCAAAGCCACTGCCAATAGCCAATATCATATTGAATGAAGTAAACCTGAAAGCATTTCCACTCAGAACTGGAACTAGACAAGGATGCCCATTATTGCCACTACTATTCAACCTTGAAATGGAAGTTCTAGCCAGTATAATCAGGCAAGGGAAGGAATCAAAGCTATTCAAATGGGAGGAGGTCAAACTCTCACACTTTGTGGATGACAAGATCTTACACCTAGAAACTCCAGGGATTCAACTACAAAGCTCTTAACAGTGATCAAGGAATATAGCAGCATCTCAGGATACAAAATCAGTGCGCACAAATCTGTAGCCTTAATATATGACAATAACAGTCTAGCTGAGAACAAAATCAAAGACACAATACCTTTTGCAGTAACTCCAAGGATGATGAAATACCTGGAATTATATTTAACAAAAGGATATGAAGGATCTCTGTAAGGAGAACTAAGAGATCTCTGAGAAAAGAAATAGCAAAAGATGTTAACAAATGGAAGAATGTATCATATATGTGGCTGGGGAGAACCAACATCATTAAAATGTCTATACTACTCAAAATAATCTACAGATTGCATACAATCTCTATCAACACACCAACTTCATACTATGAAGAACTTCAAAAAATAGGACTTTGTTTCATATGGAACCAGAAAAACACAAACAGCCAATACAGTTCTTACAAATAAAAACAAATCTGGAGGCATCATTTTATTAGACTTTAGTTTATATTTTAAGTCTATAGTCATCAAAACATCATGGTACTGGCATAAAAATAAAGATATAGATTTATGGAACAGAGTAGGGAACCCAGAGATGAACCCAGTTATACCTTGCCATCTGATCCTTGATAAACCACACAAAAGCAACACTAAGGAAAACAATCCCTATTTAATAAATGGTGGCAGGAAAACTGGTTAGCCACATGTAGAAGACTGAAATAGGATCGACAACTCTCACCACTGACCAAAATTAACCTTCACTGGATAAAAGGTTTAAATTTAAGACATGAAACAATCAATATTCTAGACTAAAGTGTGGGGAAAACCTTGACAAATGGGTTTGGGAAAGGATTTTACGAAGAAAACCCTCTTGGCAATTGCAGCAACACCAAAATAAATAAATAAACACATAAATAAATAGGACATGATCATGCTAAAAATTTCTGCACACCTAAGGGTACCACAACTAAAGCAAACATACAGCTTTCAGAATGGAAGAAGATATTCACATACTATAAATCTAATAAAGGACTGTTAACTAGAATCTCCAAAAAACTAATTAACCAACAAGAAAAGAACAACTAAACCCATTTATAAGTGGGCAAGAGACTTGAACAGAAACTTCTCTGAAGATGACAGACAAATGGCTAACAAACACATCATCCATAATCATCAGGGATATACAAATCAAAATGTCTGAGATATCACTTAACTACAGGGAGATTAACCTACGTCACACAATCTCATATCTGCAGATGCTGGCATGGATCCAGAGAGAAGGGAAAATTTCTGGTGGGATTTCAAAGGAATACAACCTCTGTGGAAAGCAGTCTGGAGAATTCTCAAAGAATTAAAATTGAACCTTCCATTGGTTGCACAATTGGCACCAGAATGCTTATTGCAGCTCAGTTCACAATTGCCAAGATGCAGAAGCAATCCAAGTGCCCATCAACCCATGAATGGATTAACAAACTCTGGTATATGTATACCATGGAGTAGAATTCAGCCATTAAAAAGATGGAGATTTGGTATCTTTTGTGTTTATCTGGATAGAGCTGAAACACATTCTTCTCAGTAAAGTATCACAAGAATGGGGAAAAATTATCCAATGCACTCAATACTAATATCAAACCAATATATAAACAACTATGTGCCACAGGAAAGAAAAAGATTAGTGAGGGGAAGTAAGAAGAGGGAGGGAAGATGAGAGGAAGGAGAGTGATTGGTGGAATCTCACCTAACGTGCACCATGTGAGGGTTTTCAGCCCACCCCCTGGGTGAAGTGTTCAACCACAACTTGAACTTTACTTTAGGAATAAAAACAATGCCACCTAAACATTTGTACCCTCATATTAATCTGAAAATTTAAAAAAATCATAAAAGTTCAATGGAACATTTAAAATATTAAAAAAAATAAGTAAATTGACAATGGAAAGAAACCTGTTGCTGAAATTCAACAACAATGAAAAAAATAAAATAAAAACGAGGACCTCAAATTAGTCTCATTCAAGGATGCCAACTGGTGTGCATAAGCTACTAAAAAGATTTCCATACTTTCATTCCCGTTTAACATGTCTCTTTACAAAAGGCATATAAAAAATGTAAGAGATTATTTAACAAGAAAATTAAATCTGCTAACTTTTTGGCTTACATACTATCCTGCCCTGAAGAAAAAAAGAAAGCTATCCTTAATAGTGTTTGCAAAAGGTAGACTGTCAGACAAAGTAGACTTGCTTCTTTTCAGATCTACTCCTGCTGAGCTCAGGCATAGAGAAAAAATTTTTATTACTCCTATTTCTTAATGGGATTCACTTTGACCTCTGTGATTTTGCTAAAAAAATAAAAGTAACTAAGCTAAAAGGGCACCTAACTAAAACACAGCTTTCTGGTATTTAGCTATCTTGAAACACTTTTGTACAAAGAAAAAAAAAGTTCATCTATAAAAAAATATGTCCATTTGTAAGGGTGTCTAAGAAGGACTGGGTCACTAGAAACTCTTATTATTTTTTTTAAATTTACATAAAATGTCTTAATTTTTATTTAGGTACTTTTTCTGGCCGTCTTTTCTTAGCTGCCAGGCAGCCTATTTTGTCCCTGGTATGAACTAATGATGGTAAAACATTTGGGTCTAAAATCTTAGCTCTGCCTTTTTGAGACATAAATTTTCTACATTGTTTCACCTAGGAGTTAACTGTGTGATAACCAAATTGTTGACTTGCAAACAATTGCTGGGGCAATAAAACAAGTAACTAAAAGATTAGTAGTCCAAATAGAGAAAAGAAAGATATTTTAAAGCCAACAAATGAAAATTACAAGATCTGTTTCCATCTGAGTGTCTATATGTCTATGTGTTTATACGTGTCATGTGTATGATATAGTTCAGTAGCAAAATATATAAATTAGCTCAAGTGAATTGGCTTAAAGATAAATATGTCCTTAAATGAAATATTTTGTCAGGCAGATAGAAATTAACTCAAATATATTTTTGGTCATATGGCTCAAGTAATCTTTGTAACGATAACTAAATGCGATTAAGATTGTTGTTAAAATCTACTATCTTAAGATCATAAAACTGCTGCTTCTATAATAGTTTTGATACTTGCTGGATTTGACTACATGCTGATATTTTTGGTTTTGAACTTCTAGATTCTGGTCTGGATAGGTGGCTATGGGAAGGGGTTTGAACATGTTCTCAATGCCTAGACCAGCAGCTACAGGGCACAGTTAAGCCCAAGAAAGCCCCTTCTTTCCTGCCTCACCATTGCTTCTTGGCTATTCTGGGAGAGCTATGAAACCACCTTTACAAACTGATGAAGGGGTACACAGCAGGAACTAGAGTAAGGGCCCCAGAACTCTATGAAAGAACAGGCTTAGCTAAAAATAATGATAATAATCACCAACTGTCCCTTTATTTGTTTGATAATAATCAACTGTCCCCTGTTTGCTTACAGCTGCTGGTTGCAAAGTTTGCTAGCTTTTCCCACACAGCTGGTCATTATAAGGCTTCTTCACATATCTTTGTAGATAACACTGGAGAACCTAGGGACAGTTTTTGAGATATCTTCCAGGTCATTCATTTCAATGGATTGACTGATCTACTTAGATCAACAAATGAAACTGGTTTTGTGACCCTCTGTCAGGACCCTGGTCTTGCATTCCAGGGCATTGGCTGACTTACTTAGGCAGTGGCCAATACCAAGGGACTAAAGGTTTCTGCCATGAACCCAGACAGTTAGCAGGCCCTGTTTGCAAATCCTTTGCAACTAACCTATCTTTAAAATCCCTGTTACCCAAAGTTCCAAGGAAGCATATTTGAGAAATTCCTCTTATCTCCCTGTTCACTGCTATGGGAATATTCTCTCTCTGCTGTAAGACCTGCTGTCTCTGAGTATTGGCTTCTTCTTGGGCAGTGGGCAGATGAACCTGATTGGGTGGCAATACTTGGATCTTACAGGCGTCCCATCTTCTGTCCTGAATCCTATACCTGATATATAAATTGAGGATTCAGACAGACCGTGCCCTTTGTAGCCATCCTAGATGCCACAGGGATATTTGAGACACCAAGGAAGACATTACAGAGGCCATCTGTGTCATAGTTTCAAAATTTGTTTCAGTAATTTAACATTTTAAAGTTATGTTAAAGAGGATATTATAAAATGTCTGAGACATTAGTAAGTTAAAATATTAAAATAATTATTAAACAAGTTTGCATTTAGATACTTTGACATTTTTCAATTATATAGAAAAGCTAAATATGTTTATATTTTTGATAAATAATAACTTGAAGAAATATCTTCCTAAAAAATTATAAAATGGTTCTCACCTACAAGTACCATAGAAAACAGTGTATTTAATTCCTACGGTTTCACTAGACATTAGGGTTACTAAGAGTTAAAACTATAACTAGCATATGTAATTAAAACTGCTAGCTATAAAAGAAATTCTATATACAGAAGCAAAACAAGATATGTTTTTGGTGAAGAAAGTTGAAAAGTTATTTGTTGAAAAAATCTTGTCTAGGTTAAAGGTTACTTAAAGATTGTTTCAGATTGAAGAAACAAAACATAGTTAATGCAAAATAAATATAAAAACTTGAGAAGAGAGAATAAATAAATTTATAAGAGAAAGGGTTATGGAAATCTGGTGTAGTTAAATATAATTGAGATTGGTTGAATTTGTTCATGACTTTATCAAAGTTGGCTTTAGTATTAATTGCACATTAGTATAAAAGTAAAATTTGGTTTCTTTTGAACAAAAACTTTGTGTAAAATTTAGATGACACAGTAAATTTTTTCACCTTTTCAGTAAGCAATAAAAATGAGAATGAAAAAAGAGAGGAGAGACAAGTTTTGTCTCATGATATCTTTCTCAGATGTTTTGATTATCTGGAACATGAGTCTACATTAAAGAGTAAACATTTTTGCTCTTCAAAATATTTAAATTACCATTTTGACTAAATAAATAAATATTATCTTAGAGTGACCTGTGACTTATTTTGGTTAAGTATTTCAAATCTTTGATATATTTGATAAGCTTCACAAAATCTAATTTTAAATTAAAAATTAATTTTCTTTTAATCTCAAAAATACCTTGGGAATACTACAAAGGACTCTTATAGTATCCTAAAGAAAGATAAACAATATTATTTGGTATGTTAACACTGACTGCCACACTAGAAAAAAACGTTTTTCCTAGGGAACATAGGGTTTTAGAAAGTCAAGATAGATCAAAAGTCTTGTGAGTTATATATTCCTCAAGAGGCCCCGGGCTGAAAACTAGCATATGTTTACCTCCAACTAGCATAGCTGTTAATATTAAATTATATAGGAATCATTTTCAAATAAAACATGATGTTTAACCTCTGAGTTATATTTGTAGAAATATATTATTATTATGTATTTCAAAGGTACATGGGATTCCTAAACTTCGGATGTGTCTGGATATGTAATTATGGTTATTATGTTAAATTGGTGCAGGTCACAGGACTAACAAAATTCTTTGTCAATTATGTCTTTAATTATGGTCATTTCAATTCATTTCCACAGTTAATTGCTTAATTCTGACCCAGTTTCTAAGAATTCTTCATAAGTAAGCAAAACCCTCAAGTATTGTATCTTTAGAGAGGGTCACAGAAAGGACTCTGACAGGTACTCTTTAGTTATTTTTTTCTTTCTTTTTATCTTTACAGTTTTTTTTAATTCTCTTTCTTTTTTTCTTTCTTTTTTTTTTTTATGACAACCACTGTTGAATACAGGTTTCTGATAACTATAGGATCATGTAGTTTGGACTGGGTAAGAATTCACAGAACTATAATAAAAAGACTGAATGATTTATAAAACTGCTTACCCAAGCAGGACAAGAATTAATTAAATACCAAGAAAATATTTTGCCAGATTTTCATGCTAAATCAGCCAATACTGAAATTGCTTAGACATGCACTTTAAATGAACTCCATGGTTCAAGTCAAATTACCTATGGTAAGCCATTTAATAAGCAGTGCTGTGTACCTGAATTGGGACAAGAAAATTGGTATTTAAGAGGATTTAAGCGTGATGTAAAGCGGGGACTCAGAGGCTTTCTGGTCCTTCCTGAATCTGTGAGGCTTCCATTTAAAGGCTGTGACTCCATGTCTCCTCATGGGAGAGATTAAACAATCTAAAATAAATATACAGGGTGGACATAAAGTTTGTGCGCAATTTAAAGTAGTTTAATATAGTAAATGCATACAAACTTTATGTCCACGCTGTACATATCGTGATCACTCTAAATTGCTAAATAATTTATGAACAATGTTCAGTTTGTCAAACTCATCATCCTGGGAAGATGATGAAACCATTGGATGCATTTCTTCTAACCTGTGGGCCATTTAAACATTTATGGAGGGATTTCACTCAATTGTTATCTCAATTTGTATTTTCTGGTTGTAGAGCTTTCCCATGCAAGAGGGCTGATGTAACAGTTGCTATAAAGTTGCTCAGAAGTATATCTTCATTGGATACCTTAAAGGTAAAGCTAACCAGAGAAGCTTCTTCTCAAAAGACAGCATTCTTGATGTAGACAGCTTTTTCTCAAGATTATGAAACAAGACTTCACTGCTAACAGGTTTTTCCTTTTTTATACCTCTGTAAAGAAAAGAACTGAAAAGGGGGTCTCTAATGTGCACTCATGGGGTATGGTTTTCTCTGTAGAGGATTTTGCAGCTGATCTAATGAATAGATATATTTATCCCTTTGTTGATGAAAGATGAAGGGTGAGAATGTGGGTGAGAAATTTCAATGGCACTTTTGCAGCATCATAATCAGTCAGAAACAGAACATTGATACACTCCTCTTAACCTACATCACAGGTTAAAGAAAACATTACTGAGAAGCCATCACTCTTCTGGTTGAGCATGATTTTTTTTAGGTCTTTTTCCATTGTGTGGAGTAAAGGAGACAGTGTTAGAAATGGATCCCTCATAATAAGCTCTATAGCAGATTCTATCACAAAGACTATGGTTAAATAACAGATTTTAAATTGTTGATAAAGTTATGCTAGACTCCAAACTCTTGGTATTCTCATTCTGATGATCATATCAGTAGTTTCCTTTGCATACCATATTCTCTCAAAAATTTTAAATGTATGTGTTCAGCTATCAGTAAAATGCCAAATTCATCTCTCATCAACTGGAACAACAAAAACTCAAATGAATATGTGACCATGAGGACACCACACCCTATAAACGACATGCTAAGACTGGAAATAAAATGATGGTAACAGAGTGGGGCTGAAACCCTATTTTGGACATATTTTCAATTAAATAAGAACTTGACAAAAAGGGAGGGATTTTTAAGCAAAATTATGGGAGGTCATTGGTTTGGACTGATTTTTTTTTTTTTTTTTGAGACAAAGTCTCACTTTGTCACCCTTGCTAGAGTCACATGGTGTCATAGCTCATGGCAACCTTCAAACTCTTGGGTTCACGTGGTCTTCTTGCCTCAATTTTTTATTTTTAGTAGAAACAGGGTCTCACTTTTGTTCAGGCTGGTCTCCAACTCATGAGCTCAAGCTATCCACCTGTCTCGGCCTCTGGGAAGTGGTAAGATTACAGCATGCGCCATCCCACCAGCCTGGACTAATCTGCCCTTGACCCCAAGGGCAGTAGCAAAATGGAGACCAAAACAAAATGGAGTCACTCATACTAAATAGGACATAAACAAACTTAAACTTTAAGGTAACAGATCCTAAAATAGACCAGGTTCTGTTTTTCTCCTGAAAACAAGAAATTCCAATACAAGGAAGTCCCTTCTACTCTAACATTTAAAAAAACGTAACATGAAGTTTTAATTCCCACCTCATAAAACCCACTGTTCTATTCCTCAGTGAAATTTGAGACTAAATAGATACATTTACAATAGTGACGGAGAGGCCTCAAAGACTAAAGTTTCAATGGATGACCAGAAAGGGGGAAACTGTTAAATTAAGTTTAGCCTGAAGCTGACTCTGTACATATTTTAAGCCGGAAGGATTCTCTGTACATTGTGAACGGCAACCTGCTTAGGTGTGGATAGTTACTGTAACCTATTCTTGTGTCAATCACTGAGTTTCAACCAATCACCGGAAGACACCTATTCAAACCCTGTTCAAATGAAGCAAATGCTAAGCTGTAACCATTCAACCCATCTCTGTACCTCACTTCCATTTTCTTCGTGTCACTTTTCTTTTTCTGCCCATAAATCTTTTAGAAGAAGGCTCAGCAGGCTGGAGTCTCTCTGAAACTCTTCTGGTGTAGGAGCTGCCCAATTCCCTACTCATTCTTTGCTCAATTAAGCTCTGTTAGATTTAATTTATCTAAGGTTTTTCTTTTAACATTATGAATCTTTTTTCAGTTACATATATACATGTATATATTTCATATTAAGAAAAAATTAAAATTCTAGAAAACACTCTCACATATTAAAAAGATTTCACTTATATTTTTAACAATCTTAAAGGTGATTATACACAATATAATTTTAAAAATCAATTTCTAATTACTGAAGTTGAAAACAGTCATCTTGGCATTTATTTTTTGATATATTTTGGGACAATTTTAAGCCTTGTTTTGACTTTGTTTGTTTGCTTTTTGTTTTGTTTTAATTTTTTCTCTCACTTTTTTTTTTGACACTATCCCATGTTTTAGCAGCTGTGTGGTTGTCTTTACTTGACTCTAAATGCCCAGTTCAGAACTATATCTCATAATCACAATAATTAAAATCACTACCATTTGTTTAAAGTTTATGATATGGCATTCATTCTTCAATCTTTGAGGTAGATACTGTTTTTATCTTCATTTAACAAGATAATACAACCACACCAAGGCAAGCTTGTAAATTTTCCATCTCAGAGTACAGGAGGAATTTCAATTCATGTTCTAGATTTAAGCAAACTCTTCCACCACTATCTATCTCAAAAACTTAGAATTGTTTCTTTTTGAAACCAGCAAGTGGATTGATTCATCACTTGTGTTGGGAGATGTGTGTGGGTCTTGTCTTCTTTCCATACATGCATTCCAACATAAGACATAAGCCGCCTCGGCGCCTGTGGCTCAATCGGCTAAGGCGCCAGCCACGTACACCTAAGGTGACGGGTTCGAATCTCCAGCCCGGGCCCGCCAAACAACAATGATGGCTGCAACCAAAAATTGGCCGGGCGTTGTGGCAGGCGCCTGTGGTCCTAGCTACTTGGAAGGCTGAGGCAGGAGACTCGCTTGAGCCCAGGAGTTGGAGGTTGCTATGAGCTGTGATGCCATGGCACTCTACCCAGGGGTATAGCTTGAGGCTCTGTCTCAAAAAAAAAAAAAAAAAAAAAAAAGGACATATGCCAAGGAAATATTTAGATGTCTGTTTTTCTTTCCTTTTCTTGTATAGGGGAATGGGAGAGAGACAAATTCTGTCTAATATTTAGAGTTATAATTCTGGGTTCATCTCATTTCTCATATTTTAATATATTTTTTTCTATATGAGCTTGAACTCTTGGCCACTCCATTTTTATGCTGATCATGACCACAATTCTAATTAAACCAGCTGTTTTTTTTATTTTGTTTTTGTTTTCCCTCTTTATCATTTTGCTTTGCTCATTTACTTTATTTGCACACTGACATGTACACATGTATTTTTATTTCACCTGGATTTTCATTGTGTTTAGATTTGAGAAGTATATTGAAACATCACTTGGATGTTTTCCTTTGCTTCTTTGACAATTGCTGCTAGTTCTGATACTATTTTTTCCCTTGGACTCTGGCATTTGATTAGGCAACAAACATCTTCATCTATGCATCTCATCCATACCTGTGAAGATACCTCTCACATTCTAAACTCTCAAAATCCATTTACAACTTCCTTCAATCTGACCCTGACCATACAATATGAAGCAAGATACAATATAACCCCATTACGTTTATGTGACTTCTTTGTTTTGTGATTTTCATTTTTTTCACCAGCTTTGATATCTAATTTATATGGTTCAAGATAGTGAACTTTTCAGCCTTGTAAATTCTTTTTAAATAAATCCAACTGTGTATCTAAGAGATTCTACTTGGCTAGGAAGATGATCCTACTTTTTTATTTTTGCACAGTTACTACTTTCTAAAGTAATCAAGCATATTTTGACCAATAAAAATCAAAGTTTTTGCTAAAAATTGTTTTAAAACAATGTTAGAATATAGTTACCTAGTAAATAAAAATGGCTATTATGATTTTAAACAGGTTACATAATCAAAGAAAGTAATTTTGGCTCGGCGCCTGTGGCTCAATCGGCTAGGGCGCCAGCCACGTACACCTAAGGTGGCGGGTTCAAATCCCCAGCCCGGCCCACCAAACAACAATGATGGCTGCAACCAAAAAAAAAAAAAAAAAAAATGGCCGGGCGTTGTGGCCGGTGCCTGTGGTCCCAGCTACTTGGGAGGCGGAGGCAGGAGACTCACTTGAGCCCAGGAGTTGGAGGTTGCTGTGAGCTGTGATGCCATGGCACTCTATCCAGGGGGATAGCTTGAGGTCCATCTCAAAAAAAAAAGAAAGTAATTTTAATCCATAGACTTTTTTCCTGACATCTCTTATAATAGTTCTGACAGAAAAGAACAAAAATCAAGACCCAAGTTAATGCAGGTGCTACAATGTTCACCATTTGAGTCCCAGGTCATCGTGTGGTCATTTCATTTCAGCCTACTGAACATATTAAAGAGATCAAAAGGAACCACTGTTCTTGCAGTAGCCAGCCTTCCAGGATTCCCCAATGATCTCTGCTTCCCTAGATTCACAATAATATTTATCACCTCACATATGAAATGAGGCTTATCTTGTAACAATTAAGATGTCACAGAAAAAAAGAGTATGTGACTTCCAAGGCTGAGTCTTAAAACTCTTTAAATCATTTGCTTTTAGGAAAGCTACATGTCTAACAAAAAACCCAGGCTATTCTGCCAATAATTGTGCGAGTGAGTCATTGTGGAAGTGGACACTCATGTCCTGAGCAAGTAAGCCTTCAGATTAAGATTGCCCCGACCACACTACAGCCCCAGAAGAGACCCTGAACCACAGCCACTAATTACTAATGCCTAAACTTCAGAGATTATCAGATAATAATTGTTTGTTATTTTAACAAGAAAGATGATAAAACTCAGAAGAATCCTTTTTTTAATAAGGAAAAAAAATAAGAATTCTATATATACTGCTCACTCATGATTAATATTGAATTCTAAAATTAAGAAAAATCATGTTGTGAGATTTCCAATTCAATAAATTGTGCACGTCCTAAAATGAACATAAGGAATTTACCCTTAAGGAGTAAATCATTTTATTTCATTTTATTTATTTATTTATTATTTATTTATTTATTTTGTGGCCGGGGCTGAGTTTGAACCTACCACCTCCAGCAGATGGGGCCGGCACCCTACCCTTTTGAACCACAGGCACCTCCCCTATTTCATTTTATCTAGATAAAATTGAACTTTTCAAATCTTTGAATTTCAATAATATCAGTCATGTATCTGTTATTCCATGCTCAGGATTGCTTAGTTAAACTATCTAAAATATCTAAAGACACAATGATTCTCATATACTAATAAAATGTATAATCACATTAATAATGAATAGTAAGATACTATTTTCATGAGTATTTTAAACAGGTTGGTTTTTATAGACACACTTATATTAATCCATACTGATGGGACAAAAAGTGATGAGATTTTTTTTTATCCTAATAATTAAAAAATATGGTAAATCAGTTGTGTTTTATATTTCCATATTATATGGAAGAGTTAGCTATATTCTGTTCACAGTTATCTTTAATATGTGTGTATGGTTTGATACACAATCAAAAAGGAGTTTGGTAGGGCGATTTAAAATATGATATAACTATGTATTATCACAAGAAAACACATCAAATTTAGCAATAAGGTAAGTTAAAAGTGAAAGGATAAAAAATGCTTTGGCTTGCAAATATCAAATAAAGCACTATTATAAATGTTGGGGGAAAAAAATCTACAAACCAGGAGTAGAAGTTTATGTTTCACACTGTAGATAGTTTTTCCCCAGATAGGTGAAAGGTCAGCTCTTAATGCTGACCTTTCCCACTTGATAGGTTAATGGTCATTTGATTTATTCAATTGGTTACCTTAAAGCCTAGGTTCATGGCTTCATATCGTTATGCAAAATAGAATTGTCATATTAATATTAATTTTATTTTGTATTTTCCCATTTAAACTTTTCATTTGTTACTTGTTAAGTTTTTAAAAAGTTACAATTCCTAACAGAATGATGTTGGCCCAGCATTTTGAAATGATAACAAACACCTATGAAACAGACAAAATTGAACTCAATAATAGACTGTAGGTAGACTTACCCTGACAGCCATTCCCTTCAAAACTCCCTGTTTGCCTAAATGTGGCTAAAAGGGTTTGTCACTTATTTTTAATGGTCTTTCACTCTCTTTCACATGGCACCATATTAGCAACCCAGGATGGGTCTGCCCTGGCACCTACGGACATCAAAATCTAAATACAGAATAATTGATTACAGAGGCTTTTGGACAAAGAATTTGATCAAAAGGAAAAAAGTAATTATTGTCAGAATCAAAATGGAGCCATTCATGTTTAAAAAAAAAAAAAGCACCTTGACAAATAGCATTGGGGAAGGCTATGAAGAGAGTATTCTCATGCATCAATGCCTAATAGCAAAACTATCATAAAAGAGTCTGCAAAAACCATAACCTTGAACAAAGGCCTTTTCTACCTTGCACAAAAAAATATTTCTTTGAGGACATACTGTCAGCAACTCAGACTGATGTCACTCTTGTTATTGATCCTTCTAGCTAATGATAATTATCTCAAAGCTATTATGGAATATTCATTTTTCCTTTGAAAACCTTTGTCTTTCATTAACTCCTTGAATATACACACAGTTTCCTATTACATGTGTATCCCCATAACAATGGCCTATTCTGGAATAAATATCATGTTCTTGTAGAGAGCCTCTGTTTGCTATTTATGTTGACAGCACATTTTCTCTACTGAAACCATAATGTGAATTATTATAAACATGCCTCTTGGTTCTTATTTAATTATTATCACCTCATAGGCACACAATAAGGCTAGCATGTTTATAAACTGGTGCAGCTGCATTCAAATTATTTTCTTAGTATTCCTGATGTATTTATTTGTTCCAAATTTCTAACTTCATTTATACAAAAGAGGAGAAAAAATCAAGAACATAATTTGTATATCAATTATCTAAAATACATAGAAGCATAATTATAAACTGTAACTGTAGAAATCCATTTGAAAGTTGCTAAATTATCATGGGCTAAATATTTTGCTTTCTCAGCATCTAATTGAAATGTTGCTAAGCAATCTTCAGTGAAATACACTTTCTTATATTTTACATAAAAGGTTGCTATGCAGGGTGGTGCCTATGGCTCAAGGGAGTAGGGCACCGGCCCCATATACTGGAGGTGGTAGGTTCAAACCCAGCCCCGGCCAAAAACTGCAAAAAAAAAAAAAAAGAAAAAGATGGTGTGAAAATAAATTTCTGTATGTCATATCTCCCTAGCAAGAATTAAAAGATAACACTATCCTCAAAGATTCTGAGAAATTCTGAAAATCTTTGCTTAAATAAATATTATATTAGAGTTATTTTACCAGATTTTCTTTTATACTTAATTTCCCTATGCGTTATTACTGGAGGAAACCACTTCAGGAAATGTAAAAAAAAAAAAAAAGTGAAATATATAATACTTTTTACAAACTATAATACTTTGACACAGGAAAAATATAGTATATGCACATTGTATACACCTAGAAACTACTTAACATTTTAATTAAAAATTGCTTTTTTTGATAGAATTCTCTTGTTCATTGAAGTATTCATTAATGACTGATTTGGTTTGTAACAGAATAGTTAAAAATTACATTAGCTAGACATAAAGAAGATACATGTATTTACGAAAATTGAATTCTTCTGTGATTTTATTTTGTAGGAAGTGCTTTAAGATAATATGAAACTGTGTATTAAAAGAAGAAAGAAAAGCCTGCTGAAGATGGGTATGGATAAAACTAAATGTCATTAAAGGTATAGAAATGTATTGTTTAAATGATTAAAAGCTGAAATGTCAAAAGTTAAAATTAAAATAGACTATCCCTGACTATTATATGTTCCATTTATTTATTGTATTGTCACAAATTGAGTGTCGGACAACATACAGGTATTATTGGTGTGCATCCGCTATCCTATCCCCGTCACCATTGTGTCGGTGCCTACTATGGACTCCCTCTACTAAAATAAGGAAAATTAGCAAAAATTAGCCAGGCATCTTTAATCACTATGAGCAGGCTGAAGCCAGGGCACTGTAGACCAGCTGACAGAGTGAGATCCTGAGTTGAAAAGAAAAAAAATAGTCTAGTCCATAATGAATGTGGAATCACAATGTATATAAAAACAAAATTTATTTTGGTGAAGCAAAATCTATGCCAGTCTGTGGCCAAATAATATATTCGGGCATAAGGGAATAAGAACTGTTAGCAGTCAGATTCAGCACAATACCATATGTTGGAATATCTGAAAGTTATCTTATGGGGGAAAAAAAACTATCAACAAAAACATACTTATCCGTCATTTCTTATTCTTTTCAGAAGAGAGTACATATTTTGTCTATTCTATGGTACAGAATTTCAAGATCTGCTCACTTCCTATTAATTAAGTTGTAAATACAATCTTACTTCCCAGGTACTGGTCAATAATAAAAATATATTGATTACTTATCAGTTACCAATTGCACATATAAAAATATCTTAAATATCAGTTTTAGTGAGTACTTGGATAAACACGTTGACTCTTTTTTTCTCATTTAGTGATATCTGCCATCACTGCCTCCTCCTGTTTTTGTTTGTTTGTTTGTTTTTGTAGATGGTGTCTGGCCATGTTACTCACTCCTAAACTCAAGGGTTCCTCCCACCTCAGCTTTCCAAAATGCCAGATTATAGGCACTGATATCCTCATATCTTAGCTCTTTTACTTTGTAAGAGTGTGAGTAATCAACTACATCTGGTGTAGTTAGCTTCCGCATGGACTCTAAAGATTTCTGGAGGGTGAACTTGAGTAGGACTCAGCCACTATTTTAAATTGGAAAACTTGATTGTGTTATAGCTTTGGGAAATTATTTTCATGTTATGATAATATTGAAGAATATTTCTAAAAGGTGAAAATATTGAAAAATGTTTTATTAGGTAATTATAATGGCAAGTTATACAAAAGACATGGAGATGAGGCAATCAACTGTTTTGGCTTATACAGATGCTTCTATCTAAGAGATAGTTCTATGGTCTTTTAGGCACGAATTGCATTTCTTAGGGCAAAAAAAGGGATTCCTGATTAAAGTTGCATCGTCACATATTTTAGTCATATATTTATGTTAACGTTGAAATATTATATTGGGTTAACTTTTGTATTTTAAAAAAACTGCTCCTTCCCAGATAAATGAACATGTTTCGGGAATTATTAATAATTTACAACCTGATTTTTAAAATGTCAGTAGCAAAGAAAACAACTTTTAAGATAGAATGAAACCACTTAAACATTTATTTGTAATTACAAATGAAGTCATCTGTAAAACAGACTTCTACATAACAGGAAAATAGGCAAAATATCACTACAAAATATTTACTGTCATTATACCTTGAATAAAATTTTAAAACTATTTAGGTAGGAACTGAAAGGCTATTCCTTTTGTCAAACTATTCTTTTTTAAAATTTCAGATTAATATGAGGTTACAAATAGTTAGATTACATTCTTTGTGTTTCATAGGTAAAGTTCAAACTACTCTTAACAGTGATCTCCAGATCTCCTACTAAAAAGTAGGCTTAAGATTCTTCCATGTGATGTATCATCCTTCTTTGCTCATGTGAGAGACACAGGGCATTCAGGTAGGATGGGAAATAACCATCTGAAGGGCTATCTGGTAACCTTTGGATACTCATCCAGATTATCTAAAGGTAAAGAAAAGTCCTCTTAAGGTCACAGTGTCCTAATTCTAAAAATGAATTTTATCAATTTTCCAAATATCAAATAAAATATTAAGAAGACTCTGGTTTTAATACAAATAAAAGACCCCAATAGTAAAAAAGTAAATAAAGAATTAAATATTTCTGTAGGTATTTGTGTTTGGAATCTCATGGATAATTTTCTCTTATTTTACTCCAGATATTTGACATTTATCTTCATAGTGTGAACAGATATAGTCCTATCATCATATAACTTGAGTTATCTACTCTCTCAAATATATATTTTTTATACAGCATTGAAGATATAACAAGGTTAAAAAACAAGATGAAAAGAATGCATGTCTTTGGCATTTTTCAAAAAATCTTAATAATTCTTTATTTTCTTTGACCTTAAATCGAATTAATTCTTTACAGTAGTTAGACTTAGTTTAAACTCTAATTTTTAAATATATTCAAAATTTTCTAAATTTTTAAGAATAAACTTCTATAAAATAGTAAGGTCATTAGTAAATGTAACTACTACAATATTACAAAACTTAAAATCTCATCTAAAGTTTAGAAAAGATAGCTCTGTAGGATTATTTCAAAACATTTTTAAGTTCCTTGACTATGAATTAACACAGTTCAGTAGAAAATTTTGCATTATATTTGATTTATTTAACTATCGAAAAGAAGCATGTTATTCATGTTTTAATCCTACTCAGTTTTTATTTATCCACAGTACATAGAATTTGGCAATTTACATTTACAAATATTAAGTATTAGCTCCAACATTTTCACTGGATTTTAAATAATCATAGTTTTTGCTTGTTTGCTTTAAATTTAGTGTAAATACATGGTCCACACAAAGCAGACACACAAAGACACCTCATTTTAGATTTGTTTATGGGTTCCCGTAAAACGTCTAAAAACAAAATGTTGCACTTCAAAACTGAAAAATAAGGTCAAATATAGTGTTTTTTTTGTGTCTAGGACCTGGATATTATGGAAATTTCCTAGAGCCCCAAGAATCCCATTCATTTCACTATTTTAAATCAATCTTTTGGTGATTGTTAGGCAAGAGATCTCCCAATACCAGAGACTCTTATTAGTGTTTTATTCATTTTTTTTTAACATAAGACATGCACCATTAGCTGAAAACTTTGTGTTCCCATAACCATAATTTTAGCACCAACTTTCAAAATGGCAGGGGGTCTTTCCAAGAGAGAAGAGTGGGATATCTTGGCCTGGCCTTCCATGTGTATTGATTCAGCCTCCTACATGGTCCCTTTATCTTAGGAGATTTTACATTTGGGCCTCTACTTTTCACTTCATCAGACTTAACTTTTTCTTCTCTCCATCTTTCTCACCCTAAACTTTGTTTATCTGTATATACTTATGTTTGAGCTGTACACACTTAGAAACAAGGGACATTCATGGTCTAGCTTCCAGCACTACCAAGTCCAAGGGCAAGAATAATCCTCACAAAAACTCTTTTATTACAGACATCAGCAACAGTGCTTCCTATATCACAGACTGATTAATTAAAATTTATTTTTATTATCTTAATTGTTTTAAGATTCCCTTCACCATTTAATTAAAAAAATAGCATATCTACTATGTTTTTCATAGTTAAAAAGTATAGAAATTAAGACCACAAGCCCAAAATCCTAAAAACACCCAAAAGATTTTTTTGAGGTTTAAAAGTTTTGTGAAGTCTGAATATATTGTGAATTTCTCACACTCGCTTAGTCTAACTAGGTTGAATTTACGCACGTAGAATTATCTCTAAATAGATAATTTAGTTAGCAGTTGAGGTTTCCCTCTCAATACAATTTTGTTTTTGTATACTTCAAAAGAGTCAGTATATGCATGATTTTAACTATTTTAACTAAAATTTTAACTATTAATGTCTCATATGCTTCAATAAGATATTTGCATGTATTGATAGGTCAATAAATACAGGATATAGAATAAATAGAGTAAATACAGAATAAAGTTGCATATGTTACCATTTGAGATTTTAATAGAATAGAAAAGCAGTGGAGAAAACATTACTGATCATGAAAAAATGAACCCTTAAATTTCTAGAATCAGAAATGAAAGAGGCAACATTATTAGTTACGTTATATAAATATAAAAGATGATAAAACTTTACCCTTAAAATTGTATTCCATTCTGGGTCTGATGACTTATGCCTTTGATCCCAGAACTTTGGGAGGCCAAGGCAAGAGGATTACTTGAGATCAGGACTTGGAGAATAGTATGAAACAGGACAAGACCCCATCTCTACCAGCATGGTGGTACATGCCTATATTCCCAGCTACTTGGGAAACTGATGCAGAAGGATCATTGAGCCCAGAATTTTGAGAGTGCAGTAAGTTATCTTGATACCACAGCACTCTAGCTAGTGGAAGAGTGACTATGTCTTAAAAAAAAAATTAAAAAATAAATTGTATTCTAACAACTCAGGTAAATTTGAAATAATTGAATGAATCAGAAAACACAGTAAAGATATTCATTTAAAGAAAAAGTTGAGGGTGGCACCAGCCCCATATACTATGGGTATCAGGTTCGAACTCAGACCCGGCCAAACTGCAACAATAAAAAATAGCCAGGCATTGTGGTGGGAACCTGTGGTCCCACCTTCTCAGGAGGTTGAGGCAAGAGAATCGCCTAAGCTTAGGAGCTGGAGGTTGCTGTGAGCTGTGATGCCATGGCACTCCACTGAGGATGACAAAGTGAGACTCTGTCTCAAAAAAAAAAAAAAAAGAAAAGAAAAAGTTGTGTCATTTACAGATTTGTTAAAATGGTAAGTATTTAATAAACTTACCAAAAAATAAAATACAGATAAACATTAACAATAAAAATATATAAAAATAGAGACTACAAAGAACGTAAAAACCATAAACCCTTTACACCAATAAATTAAAGGAAGATATGAAATGCTTTATAAAACATAATTTAAAAATACAGGTTTCATAAAATGGGAAATACAGTGATAACAGTCTATTGGAATAGGCTAAGTCTTTTGAAACAGGAATCTCTAGAGAGGGGAAAGTAATCCAAAGTACAAGCAAAGAGGACAGAAACACTTATGAGCTTTTAAATATTGATTATAGAAAATTGTTAAGTCTAATGGCAAAGAGCCTAATAGTGAGATAACCACTTTACATAATTTCTGCAAAACCTGCAGTAATTTAAAAAGAAATTCATATTTGCAAAGCGATAATTTTAAAGAATACTGAGGAAAGTATTAAAGTTCAGTACTATGATGTTAGAAAGTTGGAAGGGGAAACAGAGGATTGTTAAGGAATTAACACCATATATGTCTCTTGACTTTAGAAACATATAGTAATTTTACTCAATGTTAAATAAGTAAATCAAATATTTAAATGGCTTGTTAACCCAAATTTGTGAGAAATTTTTGTCACATCATGCATTCTAAATTAAAATTTAGAATTTAAAAGGAGCCTTAGATAAAGTTTAAAAATCATAAGGGAAAGTTAGATAACATTTAAGTTGAGCTTGCCCTCTGTCTTATTTTCTGTAACTGAACCATAGTGCTCAGACGTATTCTAATTAATGGCTTATGGTAACTGTGTGTGAGCCCACTGACGCAGAAATTGTTCATACTGTGAAATAAAGTCACTGAGCTAAACTGGGTTCACTTGTTCATGTACAAAGGAAACCTACCAGAAGCACTTTTCTTCCTCCCACAAAAAATGTTTAATGCCAGGTAGTTCAACACAAAGACAGGAATCAGGTTCAACACTGTCTACCTGAGCTTGAGACTAGATAAGGTGTTCTAAATCTGGGGCAATGAGATGTGTTCTGATTGTATCATGCAATGAGGTATGGCCAGGAAATACTATCAGACTGGATATTGCCAAGGGTGATGCCAGGGCTCAATAAGAATAAATCTTGGCTCCTGCAATGTAGTGTCCCCTTCTCAATCAAGTCCCAATTACCTTGGTTAGAGCACTGAGGTTCCACCTTGGGGTTTCTTGCTTCTTTGGGGCATGCACCCAAGCATTCACCCTTGGGGCATGCTCTAGTTACCTGACCTTCAACCTGGGAGTCCATGGCAATGGAAAAATAATTTACAGTTTATTGTACAAAGACCAAGTTAAATCATATTGAGTTGTCTCTGGTTGTAATAAAGAACAACCACACATGTTTCAAACAAGATTTTTGACTAATACTCTTACATGATTTGAATTTGATGACCACTTGATGCAAAATCTAACCTACTTTTGGAATGTTTTCATTTTCTTGAAGGGAAAGCCTATATAGAAAGCCTATATTCCAAAGTTGCAGTAATAATCCTGGAATGACGACGGAAGAGATAAATAGAAAGAGGGAGACAGAAAGAAAGACAAATCTTGGCTCACTTTGGAATTCCAATAATATGCAACATTAACAAAAACTCCTTTAGTTTGGACTTGAAACATGCCCTTTTGAAAATAGTAACCCCACATGAGAGCGCTCGATTAAGAGAAAATTAGCATGGTCACTAAGGAACAAAAACTTGAGAAGATGATAGATATTTCAACAGATTTGACCCAATATTTTCAAAGTTGTGTGCAAAATTTATTTTATGAATTATGACTGACTAAATCCACATCTAGAAATCTATGCCAAATAATATCTTATGTATCAAAGTGCACTGGACATATATCGAATATATTAGACATATTAATTATAAAAATAATAACTAAAATAGTCAACAGCTCATGGAAAATCGATCAATTTTGATTTATTTCACTTCGTAGAATTTTAATCAAATGAATTGTGTCTACATGGGGCAGAATAGTGGGATCATATTGCTTGCTGAAAAAAATAGTGCATAGGTATGTCATATTTCAATTATATAAAAATTTTGACACACACAAAACAATAGCACATTTTTTAAGCATGTGAATGCAATACAGTAGAAAATGTACATATTAACTTCTGGAAAGTACATGCCTTTGAAGAAAGGAAATGTTTGTTGGCAAGAAAGTTTTAGCTACATGCAACATTTGAATATTTTTAAAAAATATGAGGTAAGTCTTGCAAATGTTAACATTTTAAAATCTGGATTCTTGGTGCACATTTCTCTAGGTTTAAATTTGTAATTTTAATTAAAAAATTGCATCAGGAAAATGTCAACCAAAAGAGTACAGGTGTGTTTTATTTAATTAAAAATATAGAGTTATGGATTAACATTAAAATATTATAATAAATACAGATAAAAGTTAAAAATTACAAATGACAAATAGCAGTCATTACCATTTATGACTTTACAAACAAATTTCAACTATATAACAAACACAAAAACATTGAGAAATAAATATGCACTAGTAAATCTATAAGAATATTGAATTATATTAATATTTAAATTATCTCATTAATTTATTTTCATTTACTTATTAATTCACAGCAGTGACTTAAGCTATAAAAATACAGAGGAAAACAAAAAGAAATACCTTTAGCTTTATAAGAACTTATTTACCTTATATTATTTCTGGAGTAAAAGAAAATTTAAAAAGTTAATTTCAGTTTGAGCATATGTTAAAGGAAATTTGACTAGGAGTTTTTTTTTTATTTTGTATTTTTTAGAAGAAAGTATCATCTGCAAAGGAAGCAGACGCTATTAGTGCAATAAAACTACCATGAGAAGTTTTGGAGATAGAGTTTTCTTGGAAACAAAATCAAAGAGAAAGAGTACAAAGAGAAGTTAAGAGTGTCTATTTTACCTTATAAGAAGAAAGGAAGAATAGAGTGAGTGGAAAATAGCAAATGAAAAACAGAGTGGAAGAACATAATTCCAAATGTTGGTAATTTACAAATTACATAAAGTCTTAGATTTTTCTTTTATTCTACTTTAATTTTTGAGAGATTAAAGTGAGAAAAATATGTGATTTACTCCTTTAAACGTAGATTGAGAAACGAGAAAGAGGTAATTATTATTGATGATTTTCTACATTATTTTAGTTGTAAGAATGGATTATATTTATAATTAAAAATTAATGAGATTATATACTGATTTATTTTTAGATGATTGTTTTTTTAAAAAATCAGGGAAACTTCCACTCGTCTGAAGCTCTAACTAGTTTGAGACTTGTGCCACCTTTACAAACAACTACAACACTGTAGAAAATATATGAAAAAAAAAGTTTCAGCTATTTGACAAGTAGCACAAGAATGTGGCCCTTGGGAAAAGAGAAACAACCCAAGTAAACCCTATAGTATTCCCTGATTTCTGCTTAGAAAATAATTCTGTACTGCAATGCAGGGAGAGAGGACACAGAACACGGTCATCTTGCTGAGGGAGATCTACATCTGTCTAGATACAGAGATTTGGAGAAGTTGAGGAAACTGATATGTCCAAGGAAGAGCTCTATAGAACAAGCTCTGAAAGGATAGAGCTTCAGAACTTTGTGTAGAGTATACACAGATTATCTTTGTCTCTGATAAACTAAAACTCCATAGATTCAGACAATTGCCAGAAAGCTGTAAAGAATTCTCAGAATTCAAATGAGAATTGGAGACATTTGATTTTCATGTAACTAGAGAAGGAAGACTGGAATGATTGCAGAATTCATAAAAGACTTTAGAAAGCTTTTCTCTTACTAGAGGTACTAAATTATTTCGAAACAAATGGTTACCTTAGGCTCATCATAGAAATGCTTGATTTTTTTTTTTAATCTGCAAATTCCTTGACATTCCTACTGTTAACAGGTGGGGATTATGCCCATGTTAGGGAATCTAATGTAATCAACAGAATGTGGCCTTAGAGACTCACAACAAATATGTGCAGAAGTGATGTGATGTGACTTAGGAAGATAGGCCTTAAAAACAGATAAGACTTTGTTTTCTTAGGTGGTTTATTCTGTGACATCTCTGCAGACATCACGGCAGAAGTGTGACTAACTTGTGACCAGTGAGGCCACACATAGACACCTTAACTATCAATGCAGCTGACTCTTCAGCAGAAAGCCAGCATCACTGCCAGGCACGGAATGCGCTGAGAGATTTAGTTACACATCTTCATTAGATTGAAGCACTAAGCAACCTCTACAAAGATTGTTTGAGTAACCTAACCTTCGCCAAACAAATGTGGAGAGTAAAAGATTCAGAGTGGGAATGGTGGGGCATTGAGAAAATACATCACACAAGACATATACACATAAGAGATGGGATCTGGAGTTCTCGTGCAGCTGATGACTGCAGCCAGCACTGAACCCTGTGAACAGCTTTATTTATATAGTACCTAAACAAGGTTGCCTATATTAACAATGTTACCAATCAGTAAGGAAACATAGTGGGAATACTTTCATCTTATAAAATTGTATGTTCTCTTCTCCTCTCCCTGGTTCTCCTCTCATCCTTGTTCTCTAAATCTACTTTCTCTTGGGGGTAAAACTTCTTTCCTCTGCTTAGTCTTTGATCTTGATCAAAAGCACCAGCATTTTTCCACCAGTCTTTCTTACTGACTTAATTTATTTGTTAACATTCTTGTTAAAGAAAACTAGATTACATTCCCACCAGCAGTGTAGGAGTGTTCCCTTTTCTCAACATCCACACCAGCATCTCTGGTTTTGGGATTTTGTGATATAGGCTAATCTCACTGAAGTTAGATGATATCTCAAAGACATCTCGAGAACACTTAGAGAACTAAAAATAGACCTGCCATTTGACCCTGCAATTCCTTTATTAGGTATATTCCCAGACAACCAAAAATCCCATTACAACAAAGATATTTGTATCAGAATGTTTATTGTAGCCCAATTCATAATTGCCAGGTCATGGAAGAGGATCAACATACTTGTGTTCTTATCTACCAATTTGCATATATATATAATTGTAGAATATTTACATGGAGAATGGTTCTCCAATATAGCAGAGTGACTCCCCCTATTTATGATAAAGAATTACATTATCGCTACACAGTTCTTATGCTGAAGTGATGGGGAGGATTGAGTGGTAATTATATGGATAGCAGGGGCCCTACTTCTCCCATATCACCAAACCTCTTGGAGAAAGAAAGTGTTAGACACAAAATATCGAGTTCTAAAATTCTAGATTCTTATCCTATATTTTCTTTTTGGCTATGTATACTTTAGAAAGTAATTTACCTTGTCTGAGCCTTAGTTCAAATGACGTAAGTATAATAATAATAATACAATCGACGTGTACTTGGCAGATTGTTTTGAGATTTTAGATGAGATCTTATTCATAAAAACATTTTGTAAATTCTAAAGTGCTACATAAATATGACTTAAAAGTATTATTCTATTGTAGAGCCATGATTGACATGTTTTCTAATACAGAACTCCATCCCACTTGTCCCTGGCACTGAGCTTGCAGAACTTGGAGAGCTCTCTCCTTCTCATTCTCTTCTGCACATAGTTTCCCCACAAAGTGGGAATGAGCCGGGAGGGGAATCTGTCTAGACAGGCCTCCTTAGTGAAGAAAAGTCATGGACGAAATGACATCATTCAGAAACAGCAATGTAGTCATTGTTCAGAATTTTGGAAATACTGCCAAGAGGATCTTGTACATAATAACATAATATTCAGAGTCGATAAGCCCTGAACTAAAGCAAAATTTACTGGTGACAGGAATTTGGGTTTTATACATAATGTTTTCTTTGGCTGGGGGCTGGCTTTATTTAAAGAGTTATGTCAACAAATGGTATTCACTGTTTGGCCTTAGGGATATCTCAGGAGTGTTGGTGCCTCTGTGTTCTCTTGAGTGGTTGCTGAAAGTTTTCTCGGACTTCAAGTCATGTGGTATCTGTGTTTGTGCAGAGGATAAAAATGCTTACATCATTTCCACATTCCTCAGCCATTTGTCACTAGGTTATAGATTGGCTGGTGGGGTTCCTGCTTCTAGGGAGGAAAAAAGTGAAATTTTTCTCTGATTCCAGCAGAGAAGAGGTTGGTAATGTTTTGAGTTTACTGATGATTTATGAACTTAAGTAGAGAAAGTTAATGTCTTTGGGGGCTGTGCAATTTTTTATAAATTTGCAGAAATGCAGATGATAGATAAAAGCATAAGTAAACCTAAATTCTCAAAAATAAATTAAATTATAATGATACATAAGGAGATCAACAACATAGAAAAAGAAACGAAAAGATTATTACCAAAACCTTAAATTTAAAAATTCTAAGAATATGGATAAATTTCTTGGATTATCAACAAGAAAAGATGTGAATGAAAAGGTATAAGTTAAATTAAAAATAATAAAAGAATATCATTAGGCCTGGCATAGTGGCTGGTGCCAGTAATCCTAGCACTCTGGGAAGCTGAGGCGAGTAGATTGCCTGAGCTCACAGGTTTGAGACCAGCCTGAGCCAGAGCAAGACCCCATATCTAAAAATATCCAGGCATTGTGGTGGTCACCTGTAGTCCCAGCTACTTGGGAGGCTGAAGCAAGAGAATCTCTTGAACCCAGGATTTTCAGGTTGCTGTGAGCTATGATACCACAACATTCTCTAAGGGCGACAAAGTGAGACTCTGTCACACACATACAAAAGAATATTATTAAAAAGTATTCATGGATGAAATAGACATATATCTGAAAACAAAAGTGTATTGGCCCCCAAATAAATAGAAAATTTAGATAGAATAATATTAATTAATGACATTGAATTATCATTGAATTAATGACATTGAGATTAAAAAGTTAACCTCTCTGCCCTCTCACTGTTCCCACAGAATAAAACTTTTGCAGGTAGATTTTACCAAAGTTTCAAGAGGCACATAATACCTATATTAGGTAAGTTTTATCAGAAAATGAAAGAAAAATTTCCCAACTCAAGAGATTTCTGTAATTTAGATTAAAATAATTCTCATAAATATATTGCAAAAAATATAAATTAATTTTATAGATTAAAAAAATTTTAGAATATTATCCAAGAAAATTTAGCATTTTTAAAAAACACATTTCAACAATTTTGTCAGGAATACAAGGATGGTTCACAGTAGGAAAAATCTATTAATTCACTATTACATTTGTGGACTATAGGTGAACACAATTATTCTCAATATCCATAGAAAAAAATGATGATGAAAATTCTTAAAAAGCTAGAAATAGATAGGAATTTTATAACCTAATAAAACCTATATACAAAAATTCCACCACAGATCTAAGGTACTTCTTTTAAAGTACCTAGATACATATACTCTGTATAAATGATACTTATTAGCACAGTATTTACAGGTCTAGCCACTGCCATAAAAAAGAATATAATTCATATGGATAAGAATATATTGTAATTATTTGCTGATGTGATGATCATTTTCATTTAAAATTCAAGAGGATTAATGTCAAACTAGTCACACCAATAAAAAAGTTTAGCAAAATTTTCCAATATAAAATCAAAATATAAAACTAATGAGGTTCTAGGAATAAATTAAATGAGGGAGGTGAAAGACCTTTAACTAATGAAAGAAATTAAAGAGTATAAAAGAAACTGGAAAGACAGCAGCTTGTGCTCATGGATTGGAAGAATTAAGATTATTACAGTGACCATACTACCCAAAGCAATCTACAGATCAGTGCAACGTGTTTCCAAAATACTAATAACATTTTCCACAGAAATAGAAAAAAATCCTAAACTTTGTGTGGAAGCAAGAAAGATTCCAAATTGCCAAAGCAATTCTGAGCAAAAAGAACAAAGCTGGAGGCAACATGTCACCTGAATTCAAAATATAAAACAAACTTGTTAGAACCCAAATAGGCTATTATTGGTATAAAAATAGACACATAGACTGGTGAAATAGAATAGGGAATTCTGAAATAAATCCACACATTTACAGCCAACTTGGTTTTTACAAAAGCACTAAGAACACACATTGGAAAAAGGACACCTTCTTCAATAAATGGTGCTAAGAAAATGAGATATACATATGCAGAAGAATGAAACTAAACCCTTGTCTTTCACTATATAAAAAAATCAACTCGAAATGGATTAAGTACTTAAACATAAGATCCAAACTATAAAGCTACTGGAAG
>CAUYQV010064405.1:52500-93076 GCA_963574575.1 Galagoides demidoff
TTTGGCTAAATCTGAACAGATAGGATAGAAAAAAACTAAGCTAATTATACAAGTGATATTTGTAAAGAAAAAAAGCTAGCTAGCACGAGAGCTGGATACCAGCCCTGTTTTGCTGTATGGATTTAGTTACACTCTTTCTGGAATACAGGAATAAGAGGGCAGCCTAACATCGTCCCTGCAGCCTTCTGCCCACAGCCAGTCAGAACCATGCCTAGCCACAGTTCCTGGGCCTGGGATAAGCATTCCCTCGTCATAGTGCCTTTTAACACAGTCCTGGCACTTTGGGGGGTGGAATAAATGTGTTAAGCTTTGGGGACTCAACTTGGGCTCTGGGCTTTACTTCTGACCTGTGTCTTCTAGTAGAATTAGCTCTTTCAGGGAGTTAGGGGCCTACTGATTACCAGTTTTTGGACAAGTTACTTTATATCTATGGGCCTCATTTTCCTCTGAGCTAAGGCATCTCTAAGTTGGGTCTTTGTGGCCTACCTCTGCCTGGGGCATGGGAGAATGTGTGTGTGTGGGTGGGTGGGGAGGTGGGGGTGTGGGGGTGTGGGTGTCCTCCTTCCCTTCCAGCCCATGGTTTGGGAATGTTCCTCTGAACTGTTCTTGGCTCCTCTTCTTGTATCCAAATTTTTCTGTGTAGAAAAAGGAGATTACATTTGAATGGATCTATTGTTACTTTTAAGATAAAGACTGCTGATCTTTAAAGGATGACTGAGGCAGGCAACTGAGGAGAAGTTTATGGCTTTCTATTCTTTAAGACTTAACCAGTTTTCCTTCTCAGAACATGTTTTATGGAACTTGACTAATCACTCTGGCAATATGTTACCGAGGTTTTCTTGGCTAGAGATCAACATCTCTAATACATCAGCAAATGGGCTCTGCGGAGCCCAGACAATGAGAAAACAGCAGAAGGTGGGAAACAGCACTTGCGATAAATTTTGGAGTCAGACTCTAATAGAAAAGTAGAAAGAGGACCGGGCTAATTTATTTCTGAAAGAATTGCAAGTGACCAACACATTGAAAAGATGGCTAACCTCCCTAATGATTAAGAAATGCAACTCCATCATTTCTCCCCTTCATTTTGGCAGAAATGTAAATGCTTGTTTAAATCCAGTGTGCTTGGGAGTTTCAGGAAATGGGCAAACTCATGCAGCTACGCGATACAGCCTTTTGGAGGGCAGTTAGCTGATATGTACTAAAATATAAAATGTATACTCTGTTTGTCCAACAGTTCTCAGCATTAAGACTTACCCTAAGAGGACAACTATGCAAATGTCAAAGCAGACATTTATGTAGTATGTTTGAAAAAGCATATTCATGGGGAAAGCTAGAAATGTCACTGCAATGTTGATCAGTAGTGGACTGGCCTAGTGAATGATGGTAAATGCCCAGTGTGAAATCCCATGCAGTCGATAAAAATGACGGAGTGGAGCTTCATATAACTGATGTGGAAAATCAGGGATACAAAACAAGTTATGAAACAGAATGATCACATTTATGTTCAGGTATATTAATAGAAATATGGGAGGCTATTCATTTAAATCTTCACAGGTAGGATTTGAGGCTCCCTTTACTTCCTTTCCTATTCATTTCCATCTTTGCCACTTATCAACTCTGTGTCCTCAGGGAAACTTATTTAACTTTTTTTACTCTTGGTAAAAATGGGGATAATACTCCCAGCATCCTTGCGTTTATTGTGAGACTCAAGCAATAAAACACATGTCAAGGCCCTGAGATGGAGTAAGAAAAAAAAAATACTTGAATTTGTTTTTTTCATTTACAGTTTCCATTTTTCTTTTTTTATATGAGTGCAAACAGCTGTGTTCCTGTGCCCAAGACTCCGAGAGGGAAAGTGGGCTTTGAATAGCTTCCATTTATTTTAATGCAAGAAGAGGCCTAGTTCCAAATATGCAGAACAGTATTTTCCTAAGGCTGCAGTGTGTCAGAAAAAGGCCATATTGAGTCATTGTTTGCTGAAGCCGGTACAGAGATTGAGTGACTGATTCTGGTGGATAGCCTAAAATAATATTTCAGTCTTGTCATCCTTAGACAGTTTAAGACTAGTGATTTTGGATATTTCCACAGCTTCCCTCTTGGTTTTGGAAGAACAAAGCTTCTGTTATTGCGTCTCCTAAACAACAGAGCTTTGTCCTATAATCAGGAGCATGCAAACCAAACAGAAGATTTCCGGAAGGGCCATCCCATTTACTGTGAGGAGTGAGTCCAAGGGGTGAGTAGACACACTTAGCTCCAACCACCACATCATCAGCAAAAGGAAATAGCCCGGACTCTCAGGAACACAGCAGCCAGTTAGGTTTGGGATTTAATTCTCCTGTATTATGCCAAAGTTGGTAGGCTCAGCCATCTTGAAACGCCCTGTTCACGTGGGGTCTGCTTTGCTGTACAAAGAAACAACCAAACCTTGTTTGAGTTTTCCACATCTGAGATAGATGAATGAAGATGGTAATATTTTGAGGGTTTTTACCTTGGGAATTTCTGGTCCATAGATAATTATTTCAGATACTTCTGTGTAATCTTTTCAAACCTATCGATTCTGTGGGATAGGGGATAATCAGGGTTCAAGAGGTGTAATCAAGGGTTAAAGGATCATCAGAAAGACACATCCACATACCTCTTCATCCCTCTTCTCATTTCTTTCTCCTGAACTAAAGCAACTCCTGGCTTGCTATATATAGCCACACCCAGGTGCAAGTTACACTTAGCAAAAGGTCATGTCTAAGGTGAGTATATGAAGTGGGGATCAATTCTGATTCATAATAATTATAGGTAGTAAGTACTGAAAATTTGTAGCGTGCCAGGCTTTTGTTATGTGGTTTACATGCACTGTCTCAGTGTTCCCCAAGGAGCAATCCATGATGACTCGGCCCTGAGAGCTGGTGGAAAAGAGCTAAGGAAGATGCAAATTCCTCAGTTCTATTCTAGACCTATGGGATCCGTATCCTGGACTGGGAGTCAGGGAGCTGCCATTATTTTCTAGTGCCTTGGGTAAATCTGAAGTTCCAGAGACACTTTTATAGCACAAGTGTGACTCAGGTGTGATCTGCTTTCCTTCCACTCCTCTGATTTCTGTGCCTACATTCTCATGGCAAAAAGAGGAACAAAGTCTTATGGACTGTGAGACACTGAGCAACTCGTGTCTCTTAGCAGCTGGTGACTCCAAATGTATCTTCATAGCCAAATTGTTTTCGAGGCACTATGTGTGGCATTTACCTCTCTGTGTGTGGAGATTAAGGGATTAAGAAAACTTTTCTTTTTAGCGGTGGCCTGGACTCTGGATGTAGAGAGGGGGGACACAGGGGCAGGCCTTACAGGTGGTTGTACAGGTTGCATAACCATGTGTGATGGTCCTCCACAGGAAGGTGGAGGCGTGGCCTTCTCCTTGGCCGAGGATGTGCCAACCCCTGAGAGAAGAGGGTGGCTGATGTGGTGATGCAATTCTCCAGGCCCGGAAAGCCCACCTACCTTCTGTACTCATTGTCATGCTCCATAGGACCTAAAATGGTCACTGGTGGTTATCTCCTTGGTTCTCAGCTTTATTTCTAGAAATTTCCTACTAAAATGAAATGCCACTTGGAAGGTAGCAGGGATATTTAATCACATCCTCACAGGTTGGCTTGCTCTGCTGCTCTAGGGATAGAACCCAAAAGGAATCTTTTGATGGGAAGGGAGAACAGCCCCTCTGTGGGCCCCTTTGGTGGAGGAAGCTAGGCACTACTTGGGATGGGGGAGAAATGAGTGGGAGAGGAGCTAAAGGCAAATTGGACCTGTGCTGCAATTCTGGGGGCACTCCTCCAGAGTATGCTGATTCTTAAAACTCTCTGGCCCCTTCCATCCTCCTCCTCCGCAGTGCTAAGGAACTATCCCTAGTGAGAGGACTGGATGGCAGCAGGTGGTGTGCAGAGTGTACAGCAGAAGGGGAGGGGGAGTAATTACCTATCTCTGCATCTGAGACACCCTCAACCCCCAGTGCATTCTTGTGCCAGAGCAGGATAATTAGTATAAGTGAGATTTAACTTAGTTCATTCAACTCCTAGTCTGGCCCTATACAAAGCTTTCAAATATATACTCTCCCCTAGTAATGGTGGTGGGCTTCCTGCATTTCTTTATCAACTTGCTGAGGAAGATCAGAGATGATTCTCTAACCCTAGTAAAGACCCTTGTCTGTGTCTATTAAGTCTTAGCCTTTGATTTCATTAGAATTTTGATTTTGCACAAAGCGTTCTGTTTCATTTTTATAGCATTTTTTGGTTAAACTGAAAATGTCCCTAATTTTTCCAAAGTTTATTTGTCCTTTTGTGCTAATTGATGTGGTAAATGGTATTGATTAGTTTACTCAGCAGAGCGTAACCACCGTCCATGGAGGGGAGGAGGGGAGGAAGGGCTTGACAGGGAAGGAGCTCATTTTCCTTGATCTCTGTGGCGCTGGGGAAGGGCGTGCAGATGGAAGGGCTGCAATTGCAGGCCTGTGGCTTTGGGCACAAGTATGGGCTCTCTCTGGAGCAGGAAGTGGGTAGATGTAGCTGGTGGGTGTTTACGGGGGAGTGGGGGGAGAGAAGGCTGAAGACTACTCATGAATGAATGAGTTCACGAATGAACAGATGAGTGATTGGGTGTGGAAGTCCATGTTCCTTCACTTGGGTGGCTGTTCCTTCACCAAGCAGACTGTTTTTTTTTTTTTTCTCTGCCCCTTCTTAGCATGCTAAACCTCTGTGACTCTCTCAGTCAGAGAAATCCGTCATCCATGGATAGGAGGGAGATAGTTAGCTTCAACATTCTCTCATATTTAAGCTGGCAATTCAGTGTGAATTCCAGACATGGTTCATGTATTTTGGATAATCAGCACAGGTGTTCATGATAGGTACCACTCTTCCTCCCGCCCCCTTTCAAATCTTATTTTGGTTAGGATACCATGACTGAAGATTAATGGTTCCCATTATTTTTCTCCCTTCATGCAGGAATCTTTAAACTAGGCTGAGCCTCGTACCAATTATCATATGAATCACGTTTACCACAATTGTCCCTTGTGTGTCACATCCTGGCTTAGTGTCCTCCCATGACACGCTAAGGGCAGGGTAGGGTTAAAAGTGTCAAGTGATAACCAGGCAGAAAACTGGTAATTTCCAGCGACTGACAGCACTTCACTACGCGGTTATCTTAGAGGCTTTAAGACAAAATCTTACTTATAAATATTATCTGAAATGCAATGCCAGTAAATGTTAGCAGATACATTTGACCACATTTGGCTCTTTGTAATTCATCTCTCTTTTGAATATTGTGTACATTTATTGTCATGAACTTAATATAATAAAGATGATAGATTTCTTTTAATGAACATTCACCATGTAATAGGTTCAGTTGTAACAATGTATTTGCTCATTAGTCTTCACACCTGACCCAGGAGCTAGTTACTGTGTGTGAAACCATTTTACATGTGAGGAAACTCAAGAACAGTGCTGTATCTGTATGTAAGTAGCTTGCTCAAGGTCCAACAATTAAAGGTCAGAGCTGGGATTTGAACCCACGTAATCTAGCTGTAGAGTTTATGCTATCAACCTCCATGTTATACTGCTTTACATATGGCTTGGAGCAAAGAGCTGGTCTTAGCATCAAATATTAGGAACATCCCCACCCTCCAGCCCAGCAAATCTTCTCTTATTCAATATAATTGACAATTTTTGTATATGTCAGGTCATAATGTTTTTGAGAAACTTGGGCAAAGAGCAAGACCATAGAGAAATCAATTCCTCTGTTCAGGTCTCATTACCTAGAAGAAGAGTTTATGAGTGCAAAAGGTTGCTGGGTTATGTTAATTTAATTTTAAATGCAGTATCTTTTAGAATCTTGTCACATACGTTATTAGTATGATCCCATATGTTCATGTTCTTAAGAGAGACTGAATTAAAAGACAACAACAAAACACTAACCAAAAATTCCCCCCGTGTGCCAAGAACAAATTTGAATTTGAAGTCCATGTGCCCAGATAAAGGCTTTTATTATCTGAACCAGGAAAATAAACTTAATCCCTGCAGTGATCACAGGCTTACATCCCTATTATCCATGTTTTTTCATTTAAATTAAAACATTTTTTGCTTTGTTAAGGTGAGGCAGGCCTTCTCACTGATTTTTTTCTTTTTTTTTAAGCGACTGTTTTTCTTTTTTCAGCTTACACAATAAGGTACTGGCTCCAAGTGTCAGCACTGGAACCTTCAGTAGTTTCTGACCAAGGAGCTGTTCCCAATGTCTAGAGTTTCTTTAGGCAGGGGCTACCATTGTGAGAACAACAGGGTCTTTATCCACGTCACCTGGAATGGAGTTTATACCCTGCCAATCTTAACTGGTTAGATATGCTAAGATGGTGGGTCTGAAGTCGCCTCTAGTCTTCTCATGAGTGATTACTTGGACTACATAAACTGCAGGGCCAGACAAATTAGCTTACAGGCCCAGAAATCATTCTTGGCTCAGGTTATGAGACACTTTAGTCACCATAACTCCTTTGTTACTTGAGATTTGCTGACAGTTGTCAGCTCAGAAAAAAGATGATCTTTCATCAAGATCATCCTATTACTTGCCTGTGGGGTTGAGATCTAGGAAATATGAGTGAGGACTTAGCTGTTTGGGTGACCCTTGTCTACCAGGAGCTTCTTAGAGCTTGATGTGATAACTAACCACAGACATTAATTGATGGTGATGACAGGAGATAGTCTTTCTAGCCAGAGCCTGTTAATAAGTTCCCGATGAATTGAGACTAATGTCCACTTTGGACTAACATGTTTCATAAACAATTTTAGGCAAAGAAAGATTATAGTATCGGTATGTATACTTTTTTTTTATTTTTTTGTCTGTTGCTTTGTTTTGAAGGGCAAAGACAACAAATGTAAGCAGCACAGTAGGCTCAAGTTGGATATCATTCTGAGACGTCACGTCCTTTGTTTCATCAATGTGTTGTAGAGTGATGATTACTTACTAATAGCTTGACGCTGAGTCAAACAAAACTTTTGGTGTTTGTAGGGGCTCGGGATCCAGGCGTCAGTCTATAACTTAGTTATATGTTGAAAGAGAATATGCGAAAGCCACAAAAATGTCAACTCAGATGGCTTGCCGGATAGTCGCTGACCATTATCTTGGGAAGTGAGATGGTTTTCTTCAAAGCTGTAGGAGATGAGGTCTTCCTATGGGAAATTTCTGGACAGGGATACATGGGAAATGACGTCATGCTTTAGTTTAGAGGATTCTGGCCTTTTCTGTTGATAAAAGATTTGAAAGTGAGAATTTAAGGGGACCTTAACGGAATTTTATTACTGGGCAAAGACCACAAATGTAAGCAGCACAGTAGGCTCAGTAATGTTTTTACATGTGAGGAAACTCAAGAACAGTGCCACATCTGTATGTAAGTAGCACAGTAGGCACAGTAATTTTATTACTGGGATGAAAAGCAGGATTCAATGACAATATTACCTTAAAGACGTGTTTTCCATTTCAGACTAGATAATGTATGTTATCTTTCAGTAAAGGGGACAAAAAAATTCTAACAGCCTGGCTTCCTTAGAAGTTTCCATTCTTACACAGGCAGCAGTGCTGTCAAGTAGACAGATGTTTGACGAAATAAGAACTACTTAAATAGAGCATAAATATTCTTTCTTGGCTACTACAGATTGGACAATTCAAAGAACAAACCCTGGGGGAAATCGCCAATGGATGGCTTCTTCTGTTCTGTGTCTTCTGCTGTGTTTTTCTTCCTGGTGTCAAATCTCAAGTTGAATTTAGTCAGTTATCTACAGCCAATAAAAGTCCATCAGTGTCTCTTCAATTACTGTTGATTATGCTTCCCCACTAAACAGAGCAAGTTTTTCTTCTCAGCTTCTTCCTTTTGAAGCTTTATGCCCAACAACACACATAACAATACTGTATACATTCTATTATCATTTTAGAAACGCAATGATGATTCAGTTATTTAAAATTGTGTGGCCAAGATCTTTTTTGTTATTAATATTACACTCACTACTACATTACGAAAACACACAATTTGCTGAGGATTAAGAAGGATTTGGCATTAAGTATCTCAAGTGTCTAACGTGTGTGGTGTTGGGGTTCTGTGCATGTCAGTTCCATCTTTTTTTTTTTTTTGCTTTCCTAGTTTAGTCACTTCTATCATAATTTTAACTTAAAAATGCTTTCCATAGATCCTGGAACAACTACAGATTTAGAAATATCGTATGACAAGTAGTTGGTATAGCTAACACTAAAATGTCATGGGGAACCAGGCAAATATTATAAAGAAAACAACAAAAACCTGAACCATGGAGCACTGTTGAGCCTCTTTTATGATTTTTAAGTTTCTCTGTCCCAATCCTTCTAAGGATTGTGGACAGAGAACATTCTTCTATGGCTTAAGTCATAAGGGCCAGTGGAGCTGGGCAGTTACTTACCTTCCCAGTTTTCTCTGGAAGCACAGGTATTTTCTTTAAGATATAGAAAACCTTTCATTGTGTTCCTGAAACCCTGTCCTCCCTGTCTCAGCCCATTTGCTCTTGTTTCTGTGTGTGTGGGGGGTGAAAAGCCTGCCCATTTGAAAAGGTAGCTTCAAAACTATTTTGGAAAATCCTCAATTTTCTTCCCCCAAGGGTCATTTTCGTTTCAAGTTTATTTCAGGCACATTAAGCCTCCCTCCTCTCACGCTTAATAACAAATGATCCTACAAAAGATCAGGAGAGAAAAAGGTAGGCTAAGACTGAAGCATATCTAGTTGCCTCAGCGACTTAATGTTATAATTTTCACTCAGCATTATTCCTACTAAAAATAAAAAGGAAGATGAAAATTACCTCAGGCTTTTGCTGCCGTAGCTGCCCTGGGGTTTCTAGGGTGGCTCAGATCTTGGAATGCCAGCACGGTGGGGACTGCCAAGCCCTGGAAAGATCTTGCTCCAGGTGTAGCTGTGTTTCTCCCAGATCACCTGTCCTCTCCCCCTCAGACAATGAAGCTGTGATTCTTCTCTGGCCTTTCAAAGCAAAGCGATTCCAGATAAGCAGATTATTGTGTGGAATATCTCATCTATGTTGTTCCAGTGCAGCCCTTTCAGCTTTCCAGAGCCAGTTAGACTTGTTATGAGGAGCTAAGTGATTGGCTGGATCTGGGGCTCGGTTTCATAGATTATAGCCCAGCGTACTAGAAGCAGGAGTCCTATAGTTGCTGTATTCCAGAGGCCTGCCAGCTCCTGCTTTAAGGCATATGGAGTGGTAACTGAGTTCTAACACGGCCTTGGATGTTTCTGTCCTAAATAGCTGACATTGCATCTTCAAGACTGTGTGAGTAATCCTGACTTTTTGTTTTTGGTAAGCTCAGTAAATTAATTACATGCCCTGGGAGGGAGTGATTATAAGTAGAAAATACTGAACTAGCAGATAATTTGTTTTCAAGGTGCTGTACTGTGCGTATCAAGTTCGATGTGATGAATCGTAAAGCTTCTTGGCAGGGTTATTCCAGGCTTTTGCCTTGAATCACAGTTAAGCTGCCTTTGGAAGGATGCATTTGCTAGCCCTGTTTGTTTTGTTTTACGGGGTCAGTAAAGTGATAAAGGTCCAACATGAGCAGGTTAAAACAGGATGCTGGTGTCAAAGCAATGGCTCAGAGGGCACTTCAGCCAGGCAAGTTTCAGGGTTTCCTACCCCCACTGTGCAAAGCTGAGCGTGAGCAACAAATGATAGTCAGTCTTTTGGGGGACACAGGTACATAGCAGTTAGGGCACAGAAAAAGGCGAGATGTAAATGACTACAGCAATACTTCTTATTTTCATAGCAACCTGAAGCTGATTTATGACATATACCAGGAATAACTACAAAAAATTTATATGTCCAAAAATGCTCTTCGGTGGTTCTGTTTGTGTGGCAGTTCGCTGAAAGAGAAACCATGAGCTTGTTTTTAAAAGCCTTATAAGAAGTAAATTAAACACACACAGACACAACCCTAGGGTAAGAAAGTATGTGGTTTGGAATTTGTGGTTGGAGCAGATCGAATTATCTCAGGGAAGCCTTTGTGAGGTTTGTGTGATTGCTGGGGGTAACTGCTGTTGCTAACAAGGTTTCAGTTAAAGCTGGAGCAGACTAAATGAGAGGGAGAAAAAAAATCAGCATTTTATTGCCTTCTATATTATTCACTGTAAAATAGAATTAATGCCAGGTCTAGACTGGTAAACGTAAGCCATTTACTCTTTTTGCTTTTAAACTATCATTTATTTCTCCTAGCCTATCGTAAAAAAATAGAATAAGGCTTTTGCCTATGAAGTTAGTGCTTAGAAAGATTTTTCTTCCTCCCAAATAATTTTTATGCTTTTTCTCAATACAGCATATAGGTCATTTTTTTATAATTTTGGGTCATTTTTCAGGTGGCTTTTTGTTTATCTTTTCCTGTTTAGACTATGATGTGGAGGTGTATATGTATATATATATACACACACACATACACACACACATATACACACATATGTTTGTGTTAGGTATAAATCTCAAGCATGCATCATTTAAATAGGTTTTAAAATCACGGGTTCTGTGGCACGTATAAACTTCTGATCGCTATAGTAATTATTTGCTAGTTCTCATAAAAATAACATTACAGACTCAAAGTAGTTTATTTTTGGTTGCACCTATTTAAATGACTGACATGGCTACAGTAGGAGAGGGAGAGTTGTTGTTTTTGTAAAAATTTTAGGCTTAGATCACCCTGAAAATGCAAAGTTTTGTTGTTAAAAATGTTTTTCCTTTCTGAAATAGATCACACCAATGGATGAAGTTTGTAAATGAAAGAAAAGTAACCAACAGAGAATCCTTTTCTGTATCAACCAAATATAGGTAAAACAGGTAGCTTTGAAAAAATGTAATTTTAACATATTCTAGAAACGCTACTGCTTCGTGAAGAAACAGTGTAATGCATTCCTTTATTGAGCTAGAATAGCAAGTTCATTTGGGGAGTTTCTGTTGCTATAGACATTAACAGTAGGGGCTGGCTCATCCTTCGTTATGGATTCTATAGCTGTAGGAGTGGAAGAAAGGGAAGCATCTATAAAAGGGACACAGTCCCATCCCTCAAGGTGATTGGGGCCCAGCTAGGTGTAAGGAGTGGCAGGGGAAGCTGCTTTATTTGAATTAGCATCAGGCTTCTAACTAGGCTCCTTCCTGGGGTCCATGTAGCTCTCTGGCTGTGACCTTCACATCCCCTCTTACCTTCTCCTGCCTGAGACTCCCTCCTCATGCTTGATTATCAAACACTAATCAAATAAACATAACTCATAGGAAACCAGGGCTCAGGGAAATCCTGGGCGTACACCAGCGGTATTTGCACCTTGCATTGGTGCTTCCTCTATCTTTTTGCTCTCCCAGAGATGCTAGAGTAACATCTCCTTCTTGGGAAACAGCAGAACATTAAGGAAAGGAGTTGAGGGGCCACTGGAGGACAGTGGACCCTGGGCTGTAGGCAAGGCATATTGGGAAAAGAAAAGGCTCTCCCAGACGGCAGTAGTTGTTCTCTCTTCTCTCCACTCCGATTTTGTAAAGTCATTTTTGTCTGACGGTGGAAGTTCTTTTGCAGATAAGGTTCTGTAAAACTATGCGTATCTGCCATAGACAGATGGATTTGACAAAAGATGTTTCCAAAAAGGAAAGTATCACATCATGAACTTGCTAAGTGCTCATGAATACACACTGGCATTTGGAGACTATTAACACTACCTACTAAAGCAATGACATCAATCCAAATTGGAAAAAAAAAATATTATTTCTTGATTGAATTACATTTTCCAGTGAGGTTTTTTTTTTTCCCCCTTCTTTCTCTTTTCTTTTGGTAAATTTTGTTTTTGGAAAAACTTGTTCTTCCCTAAGACGTTTTTCCTGTGTTATATATAGGACTGATCAGATTGCTTAATCTTGTCCAAGAATTTAATTATTCCTACTTGGCATTTTCAAAAGAGTTGCTGTTCCACCTTGAGCATATTTTACAGAAAGCAGAGCAGAACAAATGACACAAACATCCCCTACCCAAAGAGAAAACACATCCGAAAGGAGTTAAGTGCTTTAGATTTGTGTGAATTCCTCCTTTTAGGAGGTGAGACACTGGTGGAGGAGGAATTTCCATTTAATTTCAAGACAATCAATTATTCTAATGATTACATTCTGTGTACTGTGATGTATTTCCTATTGTAGTCATCATTAGCCAAAACTGTGTCGGTCTAATTTACAATTTCAAGAAACAGAACGTCTTGGCAAATTAATCGTGGAGTCAAATGGATCATAGTCAGATCATGAAATTTTTCTAAGCCTCAGTCTCTACATCTGAAAAGTGAAAACACGAATATATATTATGGTATTTTATTGGATTGGTATCAGCAATACAATGGAAAAAAACTTATAAAAGAATATTTTAATGTGTAATTTGTAATGTGCTGGACCGCTTGAACACTATTATTGCTACGGCAGCTCATGGCACAAGGCTTAGCATCCTTTACCTCTAAAAGCATATTCCCATTAATGGAGAGCGCTTTAACAGCACGGCAAGTCTCCCTCGAACAGTTGTGAAGGCTGTTAGAGCTTCAGGTACTTGAAGATTAAAATTACCAATAGGTTTACTATGACAAATAAATATGGTATTTTATACAAAAACATATTTAATAAACATCTAAGTGCTATATAAATGTTACTTATTCTAACTATTATCAGCACATTAATAAAAGGTATTTATATTATCAATTTTTTTTTTTTTGAGACAGAGTCTCACTATGTGGCCCTCGGTAGAGTGCTGTGGCATCGCAGCTCACAGCAACCTCAAACTCTTAGACTTAAGCAATTCTCTTGACTCAGCCTCCAAGTAGCTGGACTACAGGTGCCTGCCACAACACCTGGCTATTTTTTTTTTTTTTTGTAGTTGTCATTGTTTAGCAGTCCTAGGCAGGTTTTGAACCTGCCAGCCCTGGTGTATGTGGCCAGCACTGTAACCACTGAGCTACAGGCGCCGAGCCTATATTATTAATTTTTAAAATGAAACTATAGAAATGATTCTTGTTCATTAGTTTGATGAACTTTCTAAGCTATGTCTGCCTCTCTCAAAGAAGATGAAGTTTCTTGTTGGTGAAGCTTGTGCTATAATTTTCCTTTCACTTAGATTTAGAATTAAGTCAGTAATTAGATAAGCATTCCTTAACAGCCTATCTTTAGAACTGTTGATGATGAAACTTTACAGGATACAGTTTACTCATGGGAAAAGGTGAGTTAGACAATTTGTTAGACTGAAGATGTTCTTAGATTGTTTTCTTCCTGTCTTGATTCTCATTAAGTTTCATGAATGTTGTAATTATGTTGGTTTTGAGGTGATGCTTATCCCTAGATCTTTTAGGAATAAAATGAATGGTCAAAATGACTTTCTGAATGAAATCCAGTCAGTAGTTTTGAATTCCAACTATTTAGCTAGTTCAATGATATTTTTTGAAATATTGGCCACAGCTGTGTCCTACATTTCAGCTGCATGAGCTCACTGTTGTTATGGGTTTGACAATTTCCTGACAGCAATATTGATTAGGCTGACATGGTAATCCATCTCACCTATACACTCTTTCTGTAAAAATGTTGAAACCATGGCATAGAGGAAGAAAAATAAGTAAAATATATAAAAGTGGAGTGGATTCACTCCCATCTTTATCTCACACAGCCCAGCAATTCGTGAGGGAACTTTCCAGAAATGGAAGAATTTCATTTATAGTACGGTTTGAAAACTGGATCTAGGACAATTGTCCTGATGTTCTTGTGTTTGGATAAGAGAATTTCTTCAGTAACATAAAATTATAGTGACAGAATTTTTCTTAACTTCTTAATATGACTTTAGTCATTTATTAAAAATAAAGAGAATTACATGCTAGACACACAAAGATGAATAAGACCTGGTTTCCTCCAGATGCTCATAGCCTTGTAGGCATGTATATTTAATGTTTGCAGAACTTTTAGGATAATTCTAGAAAAAGGGTTCACTTTGGGGGCTGCTGTACTGCTCCTCAAAGTATTAGTATGTTAGTAATCGAGGAATGACCAGACTTTGGGATATGCAAAAAATGCTGAGGAGCCATATGTAAATTTTCTTATAAAATTATACTTTTAAAGAATCTCCAAGCTTATTTTGTCCAGTCACCATATTTTACAGATAAAGAAATGGTGGACCCATGATGTGATCAGATTTGTAAGTGTTTATATACAGTAGAATTTCATCATTCTGGAAAATGTATTTTGAGCTCTTTACATCTCATCAGCTTCTGCATATTAGCTTGGAAACGTTAGCTGCTGTAACATGTAAAATCTGAAATGCCATTGACTTAACTTAGAAGTTTATTTCTCACTCAACCAAAACCTAAACTGGGTATTCTTGATGGGCAGATTTCTCTCATTCATTTAGGCGGTGTTCTTGTGACATCACTCACATCACTTTGTCACCGTTGGCATCCAGGCTGGGTGCTTTGGCAAAGGAGAACTCATGGGGGGCCACTCAGCTTCTATTGGCCAGCACTTGGTTACATATCCCACCTAGTGGGAGGGACTCTAGGGCTGTAGTCTCATCTGTCCCTTGGAAGAATAGAAAGTGGGTTGGTGGTTATTGTAGTTCAGACAGCTATAACAACAAGTCCCATGGACTGGGTGGCTTATAAACAACAGAAATTTATTTTTCTTGGTTCTGGAGGCTGGAAGTCTGACATCAGTGTGTCAGCACAGTCGGGTGCTGGTGAGGACCCTCTTTGGGGTTACAGATGGTTGACTTCCTATAGTATTCTCACACAGTGCAAACAGTAAGCTGGCTTTCTGGCCTCTTCTGAGGACAGTAATTCTATTCATGATGGCCTGATCTCTCCTGATCTGATCATGATCTCTCATGACCCGATTACCTCCCAAAGACCTATCTCTAAACATTTGACATTGAGGGTTAGATCTGAGCATAGGATTCTGGGGAGACATGAATGTTCAGTCCATACCAGTGATCCACTGACCAATTTCTGCCATACTTTTTTCCTTATCTTTCCTTTCTGTTCTAAAGTGTGCCTTTGCAGAATCTAGGCATTGCACCCAATAAGTTAAATAAGAAAAATAATATTTTGCCATCTGGAAGAAATTAAGAATATGATTTTACTTTTAAATTCTTAATCCATATGTTAAAAATTTTCCAAGGCTATTAATATATCACTGAACATTATTATAGAGATTGCTATGATTTATTATTTATATCTTAGAGTGACAAAGTGGTCCTCAGATGTTTTTCTCTCTCTCTGCCTCAGCCATCCTCATCTGTGTCAGATATCTAATCCCTTGCCTTGTTGTCTCACCAAAAGGTGGGAAGAAAATGAAACATCGACAACACAGATGAAATGGCTGTTTAAATGTATGTGTTCTCCACAGTTCCTTCAGTATTTCATAAACTTTGGAGTGAATTCTGACTCCTTATTTGGGATAACTGCTATAAAGTAAATGCATAGCTTTTGAAGAAAAGTTTTCTTACGTGGAGTTAAGCAAACAGTGAAACAAACGTAAGCTTGGTTTGTAGACTCTCTCTTTTCTAGAAGCTAGATTTTTCTCTACTCTGAACTTGTAGGGATTATAATAGTGTATACAGTAAAACCTCCATAGTTGACCACCTCCCTACATTGACCACATTGCCTTAAGTTGACCTGATTTTCATAGACTGGGCATGCACCACATGTGTGCCTCAGTACAGTAGGCCTACTTCCTTATGTCAACCACATCTGTGTACTAATCAGTTTATAGCAGTCCTTTGGGTGGTCAACTTACAGAGGTTCTACTATATATCACAAATAAAAAAGAGCACGGATCCCTATTCAACAAACAAAAATGTTTTTAAGATTATTGCTATTGTAAAAAATCTCTCCACAAATTTATAATTTTCTTCTAATAAAACATCAGGTTTCAATAAAAACTATGATTCTGTCAAAATTTTAGTCTTTTTCCTTAGATATATTAAGTTTAGGTATTTTTGTGGGGTGTTAAACTGATCACATCCTCAGTTATTTTAACAATCAAGTTACCTTCTTCCATATAAACCAAATTTACAAAAAGCTATTTGAGACGTAAAGACAACAAATACAAAATCTGTTTTAATCTTCATATCCTGACCCAAAAAAACAGGAGGACTAACGCATTTCAAAACCTCATATTTTCCTGATTGAACTAGGAATGCCTAAAAAGAATTTTTCCATAACTTCATTTATTTCTTGTTTATTTCTCTGGCTCATTTTACAAATAATTTTAAATGCAACCCTGAGAGAGAGTAAAATCTCATCTAACATCCAAGCAATCATTTCATTTTAGTGGAAGTGAACAAAAATAATAGACACTTAACATTCTTTCCCCCGAGGCATCAAAAAACACTCCCATGTCTTAATCTTTAGATTCTGAAGACTATATTTAGTAGATATTTTTAAATATGTTTTATCATATTCCTAGGCTTTGAACAATGGCAGTCCACAGATGGGTATAAAGCAATGCTTCAGCATAGTGTAGCAATTAAATTCAGGTCCCTGGAGCCAGAGTACCTGGGTTCAGGTCCCAGCTGTGCTACTGAGCAGCTGTGTTACTTTAGGAAAATGGCTCACTCTCCAGGTACCTCCATTTCATTATTTGAAAATGGAATAATAACAGTATCTACCTGGTTTGGTTGTTGTGGAGATTAAGTAAATATATGTAAAACAATTGGAATAATGCATGTCTTGTAGTCAGTGCTTTATTTTTGTTGTCCTACTATCATCTGGGGAATTAATTATTTCACAATATGTGTCTTCTAGATAACTGAAGTTTATTCAGTCAGTTTCAAAACTTATGAGTGTAGCCAATTTTCATGGGTCTTTTTAAATGCATCCTGTATGTACCTGCTTCTTCTGCCTCAAAGAGATTAAATGGAATCTCTCTGTTGGTAATTTTGAGTTAGGTGATACTAAAATGATTAAGATGCTATTAAGGGGTTTAGGGACAATGGTGAGAATGGTTTGCCCCTGTGCTAACTAGCCCAGACCACTTTGCTGTTTCAGTCTTCTGACAATGTTCTAAGCATTTTAGACTTTGCTATATTGGCTAATATCAATACCCCTGCTTTAAAATTTTTGCTTCTATTTTGCTATATTCTGTAAGTAAGAAAATAGCCTAGCTTCTAAAAATTGTATATAAAATAGAAGAATAGGCATTCACTTGGATTTCAGTTCTCCTCCGAGAGTAAATAAGAACATGAGTGCATTTTTTCCTTCTTGGTGAGGGTCATGTTTTTTAGAGCATGCCTTGGCAAACTGTTGCTGTGGGCTAAATCTGGTTTCTTGTAAATAAAGTTTTATTGGAACACAGCCGTGCTCATTTGTTTACATATTGTCTACTGTTGCTTTCACACACTGGAAGTGTGGAGTTGAATAGCTGCCGCAGAGTCCATATGGCCCATGAAGCCTAAAGTATTTAATATTTGACCTTTTACAGAAAAAGTTTGCCAAATCCTAGTTTGGAGCTTTAGAATTGGGCAGAGAGTGAAATAAATGGTATGTTACTATATTTATTAATGTTAGCTAGCCTGTCTGTTCAATTATCTGTGGCACTGCATCCTTTAAATATATTTTGGAGAAACAAGAATTTATTGCAGTAGCCGATGTTGAGTAAAGAACAAAATATCCCACAATAGCACATTTAGAACATTAAGAGGTGGTGAATGGGATTGTCAAGCAAAGTTGTGTGGGAATCTTCACATTGGTATTTGCTGCTTTACTGTTATTAGTGTATAACAAGATGCTAAATTATGCAGCTTTTTGTGTGTTCTGTAGAATGTTGTTCTAGAAATATTACCCATTAGTAGCTGCTTTTTTCACGCAATCCTTCAAAGTAAAATGTAAATGCCTCTGTTGTCCTTTTTCTTACATACACCTATGGCTGTTCTTTTTCTTCTAATGTTTATATCTATCTTTTGCCATGAACCCGCTTCCTACCCCCAACTCAGGAGCACAGTACACAGCAAAGGACCATGAATTGGGTTTCAATTCTGACGTAGTCACTTTACAAAAGTGAAGCTTCTGGGAAGTTGCACTGCCATCGTCAGCCTTGATTTCCTGGCCTGTAAAAGGGAGCTAAGAATCCATCCTTTTGATAGTGGGCTCTGGGTTAAAGAGGACCCATCACCTACTCCAAATATGCCCCTAGGCTGCCCTGTGCCTCCCCACCACTCCCCCCATTCAATCCCGCCCTGAGGTGCTGGCCTCAGGGGCCACCCAAGCAGACTCCCAGTTCAGTGCTCACTGGTGAAGATGCAGCAGATGAAGGGGATGTTTTGAGGGGGCAGATGTCCAATGACACATACTTCCAAGAGTCCCTTAACTGTTTTTCCAAACCCCGTGGTCAGGTCTTGATGCTCCTTCCTGCCTAGCTTGGTATTTCCGATGTATAGCCTGTGCTCAGTCTCCCCTGAGGTTCTTGGGTACTTCTCTTCTCTAGGGAAAGGTGTAAGTGAATGATGGCGCCCAGAGTTGAGGCCACAGAGGACATGTTCATGTTTACTGAAAAAGGAAGGTGACCTGCTTGGGCAGTGCTAAGATGGCACCCGTACTTGGTGGCAGTTAGAGACCCCTTTCATATGGGGTCATAAGGGGTGGACAAATTCCACAGCTTGCCTGGAAGTTTAGGTCTTTTGGTGCCAACTTCTCAGGGAGTGGGAATAGGCAGATCCTTTGTGTCTTTGTCTTAGGGAGAGAGGGGGAGGAGAAACAGGAGAAGGAGAAAGGATTTGTGTGTGGCTGCATCAGGACACCCAGCATCTAGCCCATCTAGCCCAGGTCCAGCCCACCCTCCTCCCCACGCAGCAGGCCCCACCCTCCCAAGCCTGAGGAGTAGGGAAGGGCCCAGTCCTCCTCCACCCCCAGGTTAGGCCCTGGCTCCTCTGGGAGGTTGGTTTGTGGGCAGGCATCTGGTGTGACTTTGGTATAACCAGGCCACTGAAGCTTTACTAAAAAGCTTCAGGAGGAATATTCAGCAATGCCTTAGTCCTTGTTAAGGGGCCAGCTTGCAATGCCACAGCAGTGGCAGCGGAGTTCTGAGACTGAGGGTTCTGGTGGAACTTGGAGCAGAAGGTGCCTGCTCCCAGCCCTCCTCTTCTCTTTTGACCTTGACCAAGGGATGTGTTGTAGGAGGAAAAGAAGAGCTGTTGCCAGGTGAGCCCTGCTGTGCCGTCTCTGCTGCGGGAAGGGGAGGGTCACGGCTCAGTGTGGTGGTGTGGAAGTGCAGGTGTACCCAGCCGGCCCTTTCCACTGAGTTCCAGACCTGAGGGTAGGATCTGTATTCTGTATTGTTGGGCTATGGGGGCAGAACCGTGGCATTGGGTCCCTAGGTGCGAGCAGGCTGGGAAAGGCCTGAGAGACCCTAGAGGAAGAAGCTAAAGGGTCTCTCTGGTCCTGTGGCATGAGGAGGATGTGTCCACATTGTGTCACCTGTGTGGTCTGGGCTGCCCATCTTACAACCAAGGAAGATGAGGCTCAAAGATCTTGTAACATGAGTGAGGCCACACAGCCTATTCACAGCAAAACTTGCATCTTCAGGCCTTCAGACTTCCAACCCGTTGCTCCTAACCTGGAGCTACCTTGGGTGAACTCAGTCTCCACAACCAAATTCATATTCATAGGCGTCTGCCAAGCCTTTCCCTAGGCCAGGCTTTGGGAGGCCCTTAGGACCTACTGTGCCTTAAAACCAGGACCTGTATGTGCGGAAAGGGTGAAGACCCAGCTTTCTGGAAGCTGGGAGACCTTCATGAGCTCAGGCCCATTTCGTTAAGAGCTTGGCTGCTCCCAGGCTTTCAGAAGCCCCAGTTGCCCATGCCTGCCCAGAATAGGCCCTGGCAGCTGTAGGGGTTTTTCAGCTCCAAGTGCTCCTGCCCCCATCCCTGACCAGAAAACTGACCCTTGTCCACAATAGGGTTTAATTCCATAACCCAGTCCTTCTTCTTCTTCCTTTTTTCTTTTGAGACAGAGTCTCACTCTGTTGCACTGGGTAGAGGGCTGTGGTATCATCACAGTTCACAGTAACCTCAAAATCTTGAGCTCAGGTGATCCTCTTGTCTCAGCCTATAGAGTAGCTGGGACTATAGGTGCCTGCTGTGATGCTCAGCAATTTTTTTCTGTTTTTAGTGGAGATGGGGTCTCTTTTGCTCAGGCTGGTGCTTCAGCTTCTCCAAATACTAGGATCATAGGTGTGAGCCACCCAACCAGCCTAACCCAGTTCTTAAAGAGCCAGCCCTGGGAGCACTTCACATTCTCCCCGGCTTCCAGGGGCTGGCTATTCTGTGGGTGAAAACTGGGGTGAGCAGTGGGGCACATGAGCTGGAAGGAGGCAGTTCCACTCCCTGTCCCCATACACCTTGTGTGTGCCTGCTACAGCCACAGCAGCCTTCTGGACCAGACCCCCTAACTACTTAGTATGCTTAAAAACTTCCCTTTCTGCAATGGGAACTGCTTTCTCCTGGATTACAATTAAGTTGGACCCATACTGTCTAACATGGTAGCCTAAAAATTTAAATTAATTAAAATAAGACACAAAATTCAATTCCTGGATCTCACTAGTGCCATATTTCAAGCACTCAATAGCCACTCTTGAACTGAGCAGATATAGAACATTTCCTTCACCGCAGGAAGGTCTGTTGGACAGGGATGGGCTAGATTAGCATCAAACAGATTGTCTCCTTCAGAGTGATCATCACCTTTGAAGGACGCCAGGGGGATCACTGATATTGGGATCAGTTCTCCCAAGTTCAGGCCAGAGGGATCACTGCCTCCCTCCATTTCTTATAGTCTTATTTAAGGTGTCTTTGGACTTAGGATATAACCCCCCACACCACTAGGGTAGGATAGGGTACCTGAGGACTGGAGTGCTCACCTAGGGCCCCCATTATATATAGGAAGTGGGGCTCAGGCTGCAGCTCTTTCTAAGGGAATACCCCAGCTTCCAAGGCTCTACACCTGGTTACCCAGCCTGCTGCCTCTAGCAAGGGGAATATGGAAGAGACGGGACAGTGGCAGCATCTCACCCAACACCCTTCTCCATCTCTGGGTCTCCAGGTCCTATGTGGGGGCTGGTTAGACATATTATGATAGATGCATCCACACATGAAACTTAGAACTGTAAAAATGTTTTAATTCAGTAGATTAAAAAGCCTGACACACAACAACCACCACAACAACAGAATCCAAGCTTTGCTTACCATATAGGGAGGACTAAATGAGACTAAGTATACACGAATATAAGGACACATTATTACTTGTGTCTTTAATAATGTTCTCAGTTTGGTGGGGTCCACTTTCTTCTCATACAAAGATGTGTGTGTTTATGGAACAGGATATGAAATGGATTCTGCATGAACTAAAATTGTCGACTGAGCTGAGTATGAGTCTGCAAGCGTGAAGGAGGTTGGGTGAGAAAGCCTCTTCAAACAGCATATGTATTCCTCGGGTGTCTGCTTTGTTATTCGCTTCTCTAATGTGAAAGTTTATGCTTTAGTGTAGAGCTCCTGGGAGATAGGCAAGGAAAAAAGAAAGGATAACCTTGGAAGGGGAAAAGGCAGTGCTTAGGCCAGTACAAAAGTCTAAATAGAAGTGAATTATTGTTGGTTTATTTTAGTTACAGTTCTTTTAGTGAGTTTGGTATATTTATATGGGAAGGTAGCTAATTTTTTTTTTTTTTAAGATAAAAGAAGAAATAGTTGCCTTTAATGAAAATAGACACTGGTGCTGTGGAAATGAGTTCTAGAGTGGAATTACTGAAGGATGAGAACACATATGGCTCCATTTTGTTTTGCTTGGAGCCCACAAAGAAAACCGACAATCTACTTGACGTTAACACATTTATTCATGTAAAAGGGCACCCTACTTTTATAATTTAAGGGGACACTAATGGTTTGGCTTTGCATTGCAGTTGCGTTAATCATATTTCCTCCTAATTTGACCAGTAAATTTATATCTCCTTTGCTTCAGTAATTTGTCCTTTCAATCCTTTTCACTTTGAGAGAAAATATTTTAAAATTATGATCTTGAATTTGAATTTAGGGAGATTCCTACTGACCTCAATCTCCACTTTTAATTTCTTTGTTATTATCCAAGCTACATCAGTTACTTAGTACTGTATAACAAATGGCTCCAAAACATAGTGTCCTGAAATGATGATTATTGATTATTTTCATGAGTCTACCAGTAGGCAGGGCATTCTGATTATCTATGCTAGGTTTTGATTATTTCAGCATAATTTTAGTCATGAATTAGCAGTTAGATAGGAGTCTAAGATGCCCTTGATTGGGAAGCTCAACATCCCTTCTCATGCATCTTGTATCCCCGAGTCTAGTCTAGGCATGTTCTCAAGATGGTGTCTGGGGTCCCAGAATCGGCAAACCCAATTGTTAAAAAGCACAATTGGCAACACATACGTACTTTTTAAGTCTCTGTTTATGTCACATTTACTAACACCCACTGGCCAAAGCAATTCATTGTGGAGCCCAGAGTCAGAGTGGAGGAATATGAAGTTATGTGTCAATCGGTGTATAGAGAGGGAGGCCAAGAGTTGAAGCTGCTAATACACTTATCAACCAGATGTCATTTCACCCCTTTCCTCCATCTTAGCAGCCTCCCTTTTGAGAATTTTACTACTGGGCAAAAAAACCCTAAACCAAAACCAACCCATAGAAAACAAATGAAAAAACTCTACTTTGTTACTTTTTAGTCTTTGTTTTTAAAGCTTGGTAAGGGCAGATAGATATGTGCTGGGGAGACATCTGGGATCAGATCATGCAAGGCCTTTGTAGACCACAGGAAGGTCTCTGCGTTTATCCAAAGTGTGATGACAATCCTTTGGTGAATTGGGGCAGTGGAGAGGCATGATCTAATAACTGGTGAAGTAGAGAATTAGCTATAGGGAGGCAAGGGGAGAAGTTGGGAGGCTATGACAATGTGTCAGAGAGAGATGTGGCGGGACTATGGTAGGAGAGTAGGGCTGGAGATTATGCAAGGATGGCAGACTCTGGACCTCTCTAAAATGTGTTTCATTTAAGTGAACCAAATTTAGATGTTGAGATCAGTTCTGCCAAGTTGAACATATGGAGAAGTGATTTTCAAAGTAGACCCAGCATGCTTCCGGTGGCATCCGAGTTAATTTTAGGTGCTGTGGCACATGAATGGACTTTTACATTTTAATAATTACTTATGATTTTAATGTGTATTGGGAAGTATATGAAACTTGCCTATAAAATCTTTGGTTTTATAGTTAATACTTGAAGTGAAGATAAAATCTTGAGTATAGTGCAGAGTTGAATGCAGAAATAGCAGTACTCATGAGGAGTATTCTGAATGACTCGATTTGAGACATGCTGATGAGACTATTCAGGAGGTTCTGTTTTAAGGGACAGTGAATGATAACTCTGGTAGTTTTAGGGTAGTGTATAATAATTAGATCTTAACATTTATTGATTATCCACTGAATATCAGGCTGTATATTAGACAAGATATTTTACTCAATTCACACTATGTGGGTAGTAAACTTTTGATCTTTTCCTTTAACAAATGAGGAAAGGGAAGTTCATAGCAAATAGGAAGTCTGAGTTTTCAGATATTGCAAGGTTTCAAAAGTCATGTGGAGTACTGGTAAATTCTCTGCAGACAAGAACTTTGTTTTGTTACACTAATGTATAACATAAAATGCTTTCTGGTATATCGGAGACATTAACTGATACTCACTAAATGAATACAAGAAAAAAGAATGGATCTTTTATTTAGGTCCTACTCAAGAGTGGTGAATTTTTGTTTTCCTCACCATCAGATGAGTTTTAGAAAGTAATCACCTGGAGCTTTAATGGAAAAACCATATTTGGGGACCGTAGGGCAACTTACTGTGCCTCCTAAATGCAGGTTTTCCCAGTGTCTCTAGACCTTGGCCTTATGTTTTTCTACTTACTCTCCTTCAAGGATCTGGCTCTTTGGGCTATAACTATGTGTACAACTTCTAAATGTCAGAGACACTTTAGGGCAACATAACCTGCAAGTGACTTAACTTCTTGTGAGCCTTAGTCTTTGTCAGGAAAAGGAAGAGACAGAAGAATCTGAGCCCCACCCTGACCAAAAATCCATGTGCACTGGAAGAAAGAGGAAGATAAGATGTTTAGGGAAAGTGACATTAGGGAAAAGAAGACCTGAAAAGCAAATGGGATTGAATTTCGATTCCTTTTAAACACCCTTATTTTTGCTCTCTACCTAGAACTTTCTATGGAGTTAAAAAAGACTCACTTAGGTAAGTTTTTCAAAAGCCTTAATTTTCCCTAAAAAAAAAAAAAGACAAAATATTGAAAGTAAAGCCATTCAAGACCTCAGACTTCTGGATGAAGGTCTAATGTGCAGTGAGAGGAGCTTCACACACTGTTTCTCTCCCGGCAGCAGCCGGGTGTACAGTGGTCAGTTTGTGTGGTGTGCTGCAGGCTTGGGGCTGGGTGGACAGGCTGAACTGACTGGGGCTCTGTTCAGGATCATTGTCCTAGGGTAAGGCAAACCTGGAGAGGATGTCAACCTCACTGCTTTTCCTTGCAGAGGTGGGAGCTGTGGAGAGTGTGCCTGAATAATTTCACATTTAGTGCTCCTGGCCAGAGCTGCACCTTTTACTCTCCGTTGCCCCAAGGCCCTGACCAGCCCTGGCAGCACACATGTTTTGAATTTTGAAATATATAATTTTTGAAAAATTATATAAGGAGTGAAGGGTATAAAGAAAAAAACTGTGTTATTACTAACCTCTGCAAACTCCTACTCTGGTGAGTAAAAGACACACAAATAAAATTTCCATACAAGGCTGAGTGCTGGTGAATGTTAGGGTCCCACTGGTGAATGTTTGAATCCCACTCAAATTCACATGTTGAAACTTAATCCTCAATGTGGTTGTATTGAGAGGTGGGGCCTTTGGAAGGTGATTAGGTCAGGAGGGCTCTGCCCTTGTGAGTGGAATTGATGCCGTCATAAAAGAGGCTTAAAAGAGCCCGTTTGCCTCTTGCACCACATGAGCACACATGGAAGGTGCCATCTATAAGGAGAGGGTCCTCACCAGACACCAAATCTGCTGGCATCTTGACCTTGACTTCCCAGCCTCCAGAGCTATGAGCTATTTCTGTTATTTACAAATCTCTAGTCTAAGATATTTTATTATAACAGCTCAAAAGGACTAAGACAGTAAGCCTAATACAGAGGTCAGCACCTGCTTTGGAAGAGTACGGTAAGGTGAACAAAGTCTGTGTCTCTCTACCTATGGCATTTAATGTGGAGGTAGAGAAGGCTGATCTCATTCACTTAAAATTTTGTCAATCTTTGTACAGTGAGCAGTAAAGCTGTTTGTTGAGAAGGTCAGAAGTATGAGAATACAAAAGGATTAGAGAAAGTTAGAATGTATACTAGTGATTAAGAAAGGAATGTTCTAGGCTTAGTGCCTATAGCTCAGTAGCTAGGGCACCAGCCACATACATTGGGGCTGGAGGGTTCAAATCCAGCCCAGGCCTGCCAAACAACAATGACAACTGCAACCAAAAAATAGCTGGGCATTGTGGCAGGCGCCTGCAGTCCTAGCTACTTGGGAAGTTGAGGCAAGAGAATCACATAAGCCCAAGAATTTGCTATGAGCTATGACACCACAGCACTCTACCTGGGGCAATAGCTTGAGACTCTGTGTAAAAAAAAAAGAAAAGGAATGTTCTGGTGATGGCTAGAGCTTAGGACTTGTTGAGGGGCCTGATTCTAAAAAACATTATTATGTGTAGTGTGACACTCCAGAGTTGATGCAGAAGAAATGGACAGTTTCCATTTCTTCTTAGGTCAGTTTGAGCAAGGGTTTTAGTGGAAGGTCAAGAGTACTAGGAAATCTCAAAGGTCAGAGAGAATTTGGTTGGAAATGGTTGACCATGGACTGGGAAGGCAAGAGGAGGATGAATAGGCTAGGTTGATGTTCCCTAAACTTTTCCCAAGAAACATCATGGCAGAGAAGAAGAGAAGTTTCTCTCTGAGGCTTGGGAGCTTGGCTTAAAATAGCTTATTAGAAGTCTGAGAATTCTAAAGTCTTAAGTTTTGTCTTTAAAATGTTGATGTTGATCGGTTTGATGGAAGTATTTCGGATTGCATGTGAAAACCCCACACTGTACCCCAGAAGTGCATTAATGTACATAGTTATCATTCAATTAAAAAAAATAAAATGTTGAAAATTTCCTCATGTATCTGAAATATATTTGTTTTAATTTAGAATTAAGTAGTAAGTGATTTATTATTGAGTAAAGCAGACGTCTAACATATGCACACCATGTTTTCCCAAGACTAGACTCTACATAGGATGGGGACACATATCTCTGTTTAAAAAGCCTTGGAGAAAAAAGAAAATAAAGAGCAGAGTCAAGTGCAGAGAACAATGAAAAGGCAGGATCAATTCAATAGGAGGGAAAGGGTGGGGAAGGTGGAAAAATCGGGGGTTGTTGCTAGAGAGGGGGATTTCAAAATGTCAGCTCTTGAAAATGAGACAATTCCAGGTGATAATAGGGTTTGAAGTGGGATTCAGCAGACCCCTGAATGGTGAAGAGATAGAGGCTGCCCTGAGGGATTTTAGTCTCATTGAGATGTTCCTGACTTAGATCCCTAATACAAAACATCTCTCTTGTGGGGCACAGAAGGAAAATTAATGTTTAAAAAGAAGCATTTGTAAAATGTTAAGCCAGACATGTATTTTTAAACATTGTCTTGAAGTCAGAGAGAGATGAATAGAACCAATTTAGATCCTCTTAGGGAGCATATTGGTATCTGCCTCTTGCTGTACAGTCTGCATTAAAAGTGGAAGCCAAGAAGAACTACACAATTGAAATGTCAATCGTGACACTGAATAATTTTTAAATTTTTTCAATTCATTGATAGAGGAAACCCTTATTTACTTTATCTCTGAGAGTATCTGTCTTGAACAACAAGGAGATAATTTGAGAAATTAGTGCCTATTTCAGGAGAGTAAGTAAGCTATCATTTGTGCCTGTCTTAGTCCTATGTTTTAAAATAAGGTTGCAGACAAATACTTCCACTCATCTTAGTGGATAGATTTTAGCAGTGACAAAACAGCACATAACAATAGCAAAAGAAATGATAGAACCCAAAGTCTAATGTTCGCCATTTGTTTCTGTGGTTTTGAAATACGGACGGTCCCTGACTTATGATAGTTTGACTTTATGATGGTGGGAAACAATACTAATTCAGCAAACTGTGCTTCAAGGACCCATTCGATCATTCTGTTTTCACATTCAGTCAAGTATTCAATAAACTACATGTGATTTTCATTTTATTATAAAATAGGCTCTGTGTTCGATGATTTTGCTGTAGGCTAATGTAAGTGTTCTGAGCATATTTAATGTAGACTAGGCTGAGGTAGGATGTTCTGTAGGTTAGGTGTATTAAACGTATTTTTGACTTTATATTTTCAATTGATGATGGGTTTATTGGTATATAACCTCGATGTGAGCTAAGGAATGTCTGTAATTATATTAATGTCTAATGTTGATCCCTTACACTGGTGAATAACTTCAATATTTCCCACCCACTGTTTTTAAGCTTGGAAAGCACAGAAGCAATACAAGATATATGGTAGAAAAGAATCAAGTCACAGGGACAGGAATGTTGGACCATCCCAAACTGACTAATGTGAATGTTGCCATGCACATCCCTCTAAAACTTTCTTTCAAGCTATTTTATGACTGATCTATGTTTATAAAAATGAAATTATGCATGCCATATATCTTATGATTTATAGAAATTTTGATTTATGAAAGGCGAACAATTAACCTCCCTGTAAAACTACCTTAGGAAAATGATCTAAACTTTAGATTTAGATCGAAACTTTCGATTCTAAAGCCTAGTGAAAAGAACAATGAAGCAAGAGAAATAAGGCATCAGATAATGAAATAACAATATGTGAAGGACCAGTATCCAGAGGAGATATTTCTTCAGTTTAACACAAGTTTAGGAAGTCACTGGGTGCATTTCCCACACTCAGGTCTGGCCTTTTTTATAGCATTTATAGCTCCACAGCCTCCAAAGCCATATCAGTATGGGATACTGAGATACTGAGCTCAGCATTGATGTGCTCCGAGGAGGCACTGTTGTCAGGGTACGTCAACATTTTCAGCTGTCAAGATGAGTGAGCTTCCTGGTAATGGCTCCATCCCTGAGGTCTGTGGGAATAGCCCTGCAGACGGGCAATGGCTGCTCCCAAGGGAACCAGCCATCAGTGCACTATTGCCTTACTCAACCGGGTACCACTGAGCCGCAGAGCTGTGCCAGTGGAGTAGAGCTCTTTTAACTTCCTTTGTTCTCTCAGCAGCTGACTTCTCATCGGGTTTGCCTGTGCTGATAACCTTCAGAGGGCTGACTGAACCCCCATCATCTGCCTTTCCACTGACAAGCAGGGATTTTTTTGGTACCTGATAGTATTTCTCTAATTTTACTTATTTCATTAATTCTTCTATGTCAATTACTTGTAAATTTAGGCTTATTTATGATTAGACCACACGATTTGTGAAACACAAAATTCCCATTGATTGATGACTGTAATTTTCTCCCATCCATATTCTGGATGAATCAAAGAAGATGCTAACAGTGTTTCTTACCCTTTTGAAAACATTTGGTTCATTTTCACAAATAGAAAAATTACATGGTTTCCTGGAGACATTGATGTGTTCCTCTAGAAAGGGTTGGTCCTCTGTTCAATGAGAATCACTAATTTAACAAAAAAAACCCCAGCTGCAGCATGAGTGTGGAAGGAGGAGGGAGGTGCAGACAAAGGAAAGAAATGGGTTAAAATTTCCTTCAAAGGAACAGTTTTATCATTGAATTATAAACTAAAAGCCATTAAAAAAATGGACCATCCTAAAGTTTTCACAAACTGTATGTATGTACTTCTTTATTTTTTGACTCAGAGTCATTTGTCATTCTTGGTAGAGTGCTGTGGTGTCACAGCTCACAGCAACCTCAAACTCTTGGGCTTAAGCAATTCTCTTGCCTCAGCCTCCCTAATAGCTGGGATTACAGGCACCTGGCACAACACCTAGATATATATATTATTTTTTTGTTTGTTTAGCAGGCCTGGACTGGGTTTGAACCCACCAGCCCTGAAGCATGTGGCTGGCACCCTAACCACTGAGCTACGGGCACCCAACCTACATGTGTACTTTTATTTATTAATGAAGCTCCAGAAGTTTCTCATGAGAGAGAATGAATGGAGAAACATTTTGGGACATGTTAGAACTGGCAGTTGGTTAGAGCTTGGCCATGCCAGGAAAGGACAGCTGTTTGCTGTGGCACCCTGTCACCATGGTTTTGGGTAGGACATTTTCAGTTCTCTCTGGGAGGACCCCTGCATAAGAATAGCCTGGGAAAAACAGAGCACAAAGGCTTGACTGCATCCTGGTCAGACACTCTAGCTCAGCCTCTCCAGCGGCTAGCATGTTTGCCTTCAGAGTTGTCTGGAGTGTCTACTAAGGGTAGTAATGTCCCAGCCTCACCTGAGACCTCCTGGTCCAGTCTCTGTGGGATGCTGCCTGGGAATCTGTATGCTTGTCAGAGAGGCTCCCTGGATAATTGTGATGTGTGGTCATGTTTAAGAACTGCTGGTATAAATAATAGTGACAGTAGGACTTCACTATTCTAATCAGAAGCCCTGTAGGAGCAAACTGTGTGTGCACGCGCTCACGTGCATATGGTATGTTGTGCAACAGCTGTGAGATGAAATCAGGCTGCTGAAATTTGCCAAGAAGCAGCACAGGTGGCACATTAACAGGTGCCAGGGATGTGGCCCTAGGCCTTCCCAGAAACTCCCTCCTCTAGGGCTTGAGCTTTGGAAAGCTCATTAAATTGTGTGTACATGGACCCAGTGCAGGCTTGGCTCTAGAAAAGCTCATTCACAGTGTTTTCTCTTACGGTTCTGTTTGCTATTTATCTTTGACTTTCTACTTCCTGCAGGAAACCTGGTATCCAGCTTTCTTTGGTGTGTTTTCAGGGTTTCTAATGGCTCTCATTAGATGTTTCCTATATCTCGCCCTTCTTTCCTATCCCTTTTATCTAACATGTCAACCTACAAACTTAACAGATTGAACAACCTTTGCAGAAAATCCACAGAAGCTCGAACTGTATGTATATGATACAACAGACCTACCCAAAGTCTGTTGTGTGTGATGACTATGAGGTTATGTTTAGCCCGTTGGTGCACCAAGCATAAACACTCTGATGAGACAGAAAGGAATCTGACGAGGAAGAAAACACTGGATGTGATGATTGGCAATTATTGTGGAACTCAGAGCTCAGCAGTAGCAAGGAAAAACTATAAAGGGACAAAATATCTGCCGTTTGATGTAGCTGACTGACTTTGGCAGGACAGTTGGCCTCACCTGTGAGCTGATGTCCTTCTACTCAAGGTCTCTTTCACACTCAGTAGCATCCTGGTTCAGATGATAAGTTATGTGGTCATCGTAAGTAAAGGAGAGAGAAAGAAGATGTTTTGTGGGATCACTGAATTGGTCTCACTTCATTATGTGACTTATCCCATGATAGACCCACCCTTAACGCTTGATGGCCCAGGACCCTCCCATTTCTTCTTGCCCTGGCTCCACTATACAACTAGAGGGGCCTCATTCAAGCTTTAGTCACATCTCACGGTCCAGCAGACGCCCATGCCCCCCTTAGGCCTGGGGATGTGCATGCTGGCTGTGAGGTGGTCTATCCCAGGGAGGACAAAGACCTGCATGGCCCTGGAAGCTGAGCCTTTGGGGGCAAGGAATTCCAGTGTCATGAATACCTGTAGAATTGCCTAGAGGGACATTGTCCCTGGAGGTGGGTATATCTTATAACCCTACAGACGGCTGGCCCCATAGGGAGGCATAGCAAGAGGGAGGCAGAAGAGGGCACTCTAAAGCACTAGCTCCAGGATAGGGTTGCCTGGCCCTAGAGTGGTCCTGTCCTGCTCACTTCTGCTTCTCAGAGGTCCTGCCTGTATCACATCCTTGAGCATCCCAGCAAAGCAGGTTTCCTATGCCCTTCTGAAAGGTTCATGTTAAAAACACTCCACATGCAAATAATGCTTGCTCACTTGACTGAAGTCCAGGAGTATCCTTCATCCGGTCTGATAAAATCCCTTGTCCTTAAATGCCATATATTTAGGGTAATGACTCCTTTTGAGGGGAATGAAACAAAAACTTAAATTATATGACTTAATATTTAAAGTCAACCAAAGGGGAGCTACCTCTCCCCAGTTTGCTTTGTCCATGGAAATTTGAAGAAGATTTTCTCTGCTTGCTGACGTAGTCCACCAGGTGTGTGGGTGTGAAGATAGGAACACTGTTTGCTCAGCCATTTTCACTGTGGTTTTGTTTATCTGAGGATCGTTCAAATGGAAAGACTTTCTCCTCTTGTGATCACAGAATCAAACATTTTACAGTTCTCAGATCCCTCTTCTGTATCTATTTATGAAATTTCTTGAGTAATTATTAAAGTCAGTGAATGTTCTGTCTTCCTTTTCCTTCACTCTTTAGGATTGAACTAGCTCACTGGGGCAGTGAGGTATTTTCCAGGGATGGGTGCCTTTTCCTTTTTTGTGGACTCCTGAGTGCCCTGTAGATGGGACCACTGTGTATGGCACACAGGTTATGCACTGCATAGTCTGGAGGTAAATTTCACAGAGTATCAGTGGGGTTGATACCCTGACCAGTTATACTGGGATTCCTCTAACTTTGGACTCCTCAATTACCCAGTTTTTCTCCTCTCTCTGTCACCTATCAGAAGCATAAGGAGAAAATTGGTATTTGAAGAGAAATAATCGAAAACCATGCTATTTTCTATATTTTTCTCTGATATTTTTGAGAGCACTCATTCTCCTTTAAACCGGACCAGATTAAGCATATCAGGGAAAATAGAAGTAATTAAGGACATACAGAACTAATGATTATATAATAAATGATTTTGTCTAACAGTTATACAAAAGGTATGTTTACAACCTCCTGTTCTATCCTCATGGGTCAATTAGCTTCCCTGAGGTCTGAACAGCTATGACTTTTCCATTTTAATGGATGGTTCAATATGTGACTTCCACAGAACTAAAACAAATCCTTCAAACAACCGAGTGTTACTGCCCACTCGTAACAGTTAAAACTTATACCAAAGTCACATTGCTTTGTGTAATCAGTTGTCCATTAGAAAGGTGCTCTTTGTATTTAAGCTTCAAAGAAGCTACTATGCTTTTATTTAGTTATAACGAGGCATTCAACTGAGCAGGAATTATTCTTCCGATATTTGCTTGTTACATTTTCCTCTTTGCGTGATGTCAGAATGAGGAGGAGAACGTTTGAATGGGCAGAATCAGCATCAGACGGGTCCTGGTGTGCAGTGTGTGAGCTCACTCATTATTTTTATGTGTTTCTCATTACCACTTTTCTCCTTACACTGTTGGAAACTTCCAGTCTTAATAATTTAATTTATCCCTACCAACTCCATCCTCCATGGCAGGCTGAAAGCCAGATTTGATGAAGTCCAGATATATTTTAATTCTCTTCTGTCAAGCCCAACAGAGAATTTCTTAGAGACTATGCTGCCTTGTCTGCCTTGAAAGAACACCAATGGTGGGAATTTTGTATAATGAAGCCCAGAGAGGGACAGACTGCATTCCAAAGTACTGCAAGTAGACACAATTTAAACAGCAAACATGGCGCACATTCTTAACTACCTTCCAGAAGGGACAATCCTGGAAGTGAGGTCATTTGAAGATAGAAACTACCCAGCAGCAGCTGGATGGCTGGTAGCTCCTCCAGTGGTTCTTACAGCACTCAGTGGAGAGTCAGATGCATAGTGGGTGCTCAGCAAAGTATTTGTCAACTGGATGAACAAATGGATCTGGTCTTGTTCTGAGAAATTCCAAAACAGAGACCACCACCATGAATATTCACTTTGGCCAGATGCATAAAGCACCACTGTGTCCTGTGCTGTCCCATATAAGCTATTTGTATATTTGTTGAAAAAAAACTCTCATGTCACCAATAAGAACGAGTCTCCAAGAAGAGTTACATAACGTCCTCATGGCTGCTAGGTGTTAGAAGTGGAATTGGAATGTGTGTCTTCTGACAGAGTCTAAGGCTTAGGACTATAAGGATTGCCCATCTTTTTGAAGTCCTGCGCAGAGCAATAGAAAGGAAGCAGCTGGAAAAACTAAAGTGAAATTACTCTCCAGTCTTCTGTAGGGAGGAATAAAGATAACTCTTAGGACCCTGATATATTAGTAAAAAGTAAGTCTTTTCTTTTTCTTTTTTTTGTTAAGTCATAGCTGTGTACATTAATGCAGTCATGGGGTACAATGTGCTGGTTTTATATACAATTTGAAATATTTTCATCAAACTGGTCAACATAGCTTTCACCGCATTTTCTTAGTTATTGTGTTAAGACATTTATATTCTGCATTTCTGTGGTCCATCTTACAAGGGTACATGTGAATCTTTCTAAAAAGTAAGTCTTAAGGGTATAGGATATAGAGGGAACACCTCCAAATATCCTTCAAAAGACCTGGCTCCTTACAACTAGAAAAACAGGAAACAGAGAAGCATACATTTAAGTTCTTTCAAGCTGCTTCTTTTGCTGCACAGGCCAAATGTTCTGACTCTTAATAAAAATTTCAGGGAACGCTTGTGGCAGATGAGACTTTTGGGAGTGTATTAGAAAACAGGAGGGAAAGGCCTTATCGCTCATCCTTTGCATCCTTGTCTTACTTTGAGATACTGTAAAAGCATTTCCCATTTTTCATAGATTCTCTCTTTTCAATGGCACTGCACATCTATTAGGACAAGTTTCTTCTCTTTCTTATCTATTACTTTGTACTCAAGGACAAAAGTACTTTGCCCACAGGCAGTGGTCTGTCAGTGGGGCAGGCTGTAAGGTATATTCAAGAGGTTCCAAGAGGCTTGTGTGCCACTGGCCTGATCCCACTTTTGCAATAAATACCTTCTGTTGGAGTCATTCCTACATCTTAAGGAAGGCCATGTCCTCAAGGTCCTGCTTTCACGGTTAATTAACTTGGATAGATAACCTATTCAGCTGACAACACTAGCCTGGTGGTACACGGTAGGTAGTTATTTCCATTAGTTGGCTACTATCAGATAAAAGCCAAAATAGATGGGAAGCAAAATTTGGTAGTGAAAAGTAGGAAATAGAGGCATAGAACACTTTTTTGGAGAAAGTAGATCTTGTGTCCCTGCAGAGGACAACTCAGGTATGTCACAGTGAGGTGTTAAGGAAGAATGAGAGAGAACGTTTACCATTAAATTTGGCTTCTTGCCTTGGGTCTTCCTTGACCTGTGATGTTCTGTAAACTGAGAAAGATGTTGAGACAAAGCTTTACTCTCTGCCTGGTCACTAAAAGCTCACAAAGGTTCTCTTTGTTGTAGCTTATTCTTAAACAGTCTATCTGTGGTGTGTAGAGATTTCTACCCTGTGCTAATGTGGCACAGGCTCCATGGTATTAAAACCGAAATCATTTGGCCACCTGAGCTGAAGTAATTTTGGTACTCAGGTTAGTTATTTTCAGTCTGTGTACACCCAAATACTATTCAGCCTGGCTGCTTGGAATATAAGATATGGCTACTTAGATTTCTGGCTAACTCAGATTAAGGCAGAAATGCCACATCAGAAAAATGGCCCTGGGTCTGGCGTAAGAGGCTCTTGCTCTTATCATATGTACTGCTGGCTGTTCTCCATGGCACCAGGTCCCCAGGAAGAGGACTTTGCCAAAGGGATGTTGCCCATCTCCAGTACCCCACCCCCACTTCTAAGCCATTTAGTGCCCCACAGTTCCCTGCCTAAGTGATCCCAGGGTCTGGGTGGGCCTCTCCTGGGGTCAAGTCTCCCAAGGATAAATGGCACTTGTGTGTGAGCACTCCTAGGACCAAAGAGAGTAGGACCACGTGTGGATCTTGGCTGTGCGGGCCAAGGTGTCCTCCTGAGTGTGTGTAAGGCCCCTCAAATTGAAGAACAGGAGCAACACTTGAAAGCAGAGAGAACAAATCCCTGTAGGTATTTGTTGTCATGCAAAAACTTAAAAATTTGATCCTCTACAATTAGTTGTGTGCTGTAACTTAGACCTCTCGTTTAGCTTTCTTACTGATGTATGTCACAACCCCTTGGGCCCCTATGGTCCTGGTGTCAATGACCACAGGAAGGAACCAGGCGTGGCGCGGATTAGAAGTACAAGCTTGTAGGAGGCGCACTAGCCCTTCTTTGCAGGGTAGCCTTGAGCAACCTCTGCACCAGCCTTTTACTGAGACCGTACAACACAGGTGAGGGAAGTAATTAACAAATGACTACGTGCTGAAGGCTCAGGCTCTTCTTCCACAAGGAGCACCTGTGGACCAATGGCCTGAGGGCCCACCCCTCAGCTGCAGATCATCGGGCTCAGAGGTCCTCTGACTCTTGGTGTCCTCTACAGATGTACTCCTCCTTTCCCCTAAATGCTTCACCCTGTCCCTGCCCTCCCCCTGCCATGTCTCTGGGTTTCTGCCCCCGTCCTCATTATTCTTTCTCCTCTCTCCCTCCCACTTCTCTCCCCCTCTTTCTTGTTTGCATCCCTCCGCATGTCTGTGCCCTTTTCTTTGCCTGTGTTTATATTCACCAGGAAAAGGACCAAACATCTTTTAAGGTAACATCCTGACATTCAAGTGTGAAGTCCCCAAAGAGCTGGCGAGTCGTATAGTTTCAGGGTTGTCAGAACCATGAAGATGGGTCATCTAGCAGGGTCCTCTGCATTTCCTGCCAGAGAAGACAGGTCCCCTGAATTAAGTACCTTGCCCAAGGCCGCACAATGACTAGGTTCCAGAACTCTGATTTCACAATTCAGCCCTTTTCTTAAAAATAGCTTCTGAATATATGCAGGTAAAAATAAACAAGCCACCATAATTTATAGGCTTCTGTATGTCTGCTCCGATGTTGCCAAGGAAAGGAAAAAAAAGGAGGGAGGCATGAACATAAAAGAACATAGATGCACTGATAAGTTGTTTCCTTAAAAGATTACCAAAAGATAGCTTAGAAATTGCCAGTAAGAGTTACAGACAAGGTCAGACAAGTTACTGCAGAGAGCGGCATACTTAAATTAGAGAGGGGGGGAAAGTATTTGTCAGTAAGCGGAGCTATGTATGGACTTTAGAGTTAAAAAAAGTGTTGTGAAAAAAAATGAACTTGATCCTTCTTGTTTTTTTTTTTTAATTTTGAAATTTATAGCAACATGTACAACAAACCTATATTAATGCATAAATTAAAGTTATTGTGCGTATACTGTAATTTATTTGGGCTACATAAATGTAAAATTCCTCAGACTAGACCAGCTGTAATTATATTTCCAAAGATCTTTTTAAAGTCATTATTTATAGCTAACTAGACATTTATGATCTCTTTTTGGTTGTCTCTGGTGAAGCATTTTTGGCAATGCTTCCCTGACTTGAAATTCTTGTTTGTGTGGAAATCTAGTTAGGAAAATGAGTAAGTAAATAACTTCTCCTAAGAGTATAATCTCTCCATTGTGACATAAATTAGAAATCCATTCACATCTGTGGAATAATTCCCAGTTTTGCAATTAAATAATCTAATATGCACAAGCAAACATGCCAATCTCTTCCTAGTCTAGGAGCATTCAGTCAACTTTTTGCTTGAACAAACAAAGCTATGTATGCTTTTAAATAGATGCATCATTTTCTCAAATTGGATTATAAAGAGCTGATCTGAGCTGCAATCATATGGATAATTAAACAGCAAAGGTAAGAGGCTTCTGACTGTTCATATTTAGTGTTAACTGAAAAAATAAAATGTGATTTTTAATCCTAAGAGCAATTAGACCCACGCACAGCACAAAGAGATCAATGTTTGAGGTGATTTTTATCATTACAGCTTGTACAGGTATCAAAACATTACCCCCCAAATATGTACAACTACTGTATATCAGTAAAAATTTTTTTTAAAGTATGGTAAAAAAGGCAGGAGCAAAAATACGTTCCTCCTGTAATGACATCATATTTGACCATGTACGGATCTTGGCAAAGCATAAGGCTTCTGCCTGCCACCGGGTGCATGGAGGGCCTGGTGATGTACCGGGCTGTGCAATATCAGCTTATTCATTTACTCCAGGAACACATGTAAGTGCTTACTTAATGCAGAGCCCTGTCTTCAACACCTTTAAAATTCTAAGTTCCACTTTCGCCCTGCCTTCTTTGTCGGGCAAATTGTTGTTATGATTTCTGCTTTTGCTTCCTCGTTTATAAGTGTGAGATGGCAATAGTATAGCCTGCTAACCTCACGGGCAACTACAGGTTGACTTGTAGGTGAGTGTCTCATTCTAATAAACCCATATGAAGACATTCAAAACAAGATTTACATATTGGTAGTCAAATTACCAGTCAGCCTTCTTTTCTGTAGGTGAAGATAGATGTCAGTGTGTATATGGCCAAGTATTTCTATCCAGCTTAATTTGACCAAGTTAATGAACCTTTTATTTATATCATAATTTTGTATCATGGGGGATATAGAAGGCATAATAATGCCCCTAATGTACATTTGGCAAAATTGAGGTTCAGTGATTCCCCCAAATTTATTTTGGTATAAAGTGATTTCCAGGTTTTCAGTCCTTCACCTTGTGTTCTATTTAGTTGTTCTACAAATAAACGCTCAATATTAAAGCTGTCTTTTTATTTTTTATTTATTTTTCCAAGTTATCTTTTTAAATGGCTCATTCAGTCCCCCTGTTCCTCCTTCCCCCAAGTCAAACAAACAAATCTTTCTTCATTTTGTTGTGAATTCAATTTGTCCAAAACAGGCTGGGGATAGGTTCATTAAATGATTGTCTACAGTGATTAACAAGGGGTTAGGATTTATATCAAAGGGGGGTAAAAACTCTTTTCAAATAATTAGGCAATGGTGAAGCATACCTAAGATGAACATTGGTCACAACTTTAGAAGCTGTTTGATATGTGTGAGCTCAGTATGGTTGAATTTCCACTGATCGTATCCTAATAAATCTCTGAATCAGCTTGTTTCTATTTTATTTGTTTCTTTCTCATGAAAGGTGACTTATAACTATGGTACATGAACTTCTGATTGTTTAGGCTCTGGTTAAACAAGATTTTACTTTAGCTTCTTTTGAAATGATTAGATAATGGTTTCTTACATTCAGCTCCATTTGGGAAGAACTTGTTCCTTTCAAAGAATCCCCAGAAACTAGGATAGGATCTTTGCATTTGAATCTTTGGTTTCTGAATTTGGGACATTTTATAAAACCTCCTAAGATTTTTCTAGGGGATGTATAAAAATGAGCTCCAGGGAGAGTTTTAACCATCAAATTGATGGTTTCTCTGTTGAAATCTTTTAAAATATGTTTTCATGATCCAGTGGGGGTGGGGGGCGGGAGTAAGTAGAAGGAGAAAAAACAATAACCAAAAACCTTACGTGGGACTTCATGTTTCCTACTAACTTGTTTGCGAATAATAATTCAGGCAGCTTTATGTAGGCTCTTTGGAAATTCTAGAAGTGTTTCCATTTCAGGCTTAATGTATTTGATTCATAAATAAATATCAGATACCTTTCAGAGGCCTTAGAAACTAAACATTATGCAAAGGCTCCCCTCTGTTGCGTCAGGAGCTTGAATTGTTTCTATTAAAATATCTGCTATGAAAGCCCTGAGATGCTGTTAACTCCCCTTTCTTTCTGCTGTCTAGTGTCAGAGATTTGTATTGTTGGTAGGGACTGAGATTTCATTCCCCTTGGCCACACTCTGATGCTGGCTTCTCTGAAGCCACTCTCCTGTTCCAGATTTTTATGCTCAAGGTAAGTCAGAAAAGGAATTTCAGGAGCGAAGCATGAGTTTGTTGACAGAGTGTGGGGGAAACCAAATGGGTGTCTTTAGAATGAAAGTGTATGTCTTTGTCTGCCCGAAGGTGTGAGAAATAGAAAAACCCTTAGCATAATCTAAACCTCCCACTGGTGTGATTCTCACGTCGTGTTTATGGTCCAAATATGACAGAAGGTTTTTCTGCAGCAAAATGCTTTATGTGGTATATGGGGCAGGCATCTGTGTGCCTGCCTTAGATTTACGAACTAATAGCATTCTATTCTAAGAAATATTACCAGGTCTTAAAACACCATGGTTTTGTTCTGAGTTATTCTGGTAAATGGTTGATTTTGCTTTTAAATAATCATTCTTGGAATTTCTAAGTATAAAGGAAAAGTCACATAAGATTTAATGTATGGGTAGTGTGCCTTTTTCATCAATGCAAACGTTCAGAATTGACTAATGCATGTTCTCTTAACAAAATTGCATTCATTATTTTCTATTCTTTGGAACAACTGTAAATGTCAACAAAATAGATTCAAGCAAGTTTTCTGAGTAAGGTTATAAGCAAGTGATAAGCAAAATCATGAGCAAAACTGACCAAAAATAATTGAGCTAGATTATGCTATAAATAAAGTAAGTAGATATATATCTATATTCTCAATGAACTGTGGATAATAAAATAGATATCCTCTGAGGTTTATCCATCTAGGGTAGTCACAATAATTCTGCTGAAACCTTTTAGCTGCTGTTGGGAGCAACTTCTCTGTGCTGACCAAGGGGCTATAGCTTGGTGACCTTGTTGGGTCCTCAGTGTGTACTCAGCCTTGCCCCTGCTAATGTTCACTGGTCTGAAATAAAACAGAGTGGCAAATATTTAGAGTGAGTTTTATGTGTCTTTGGCAGTTTTCCTTCCCCACCATTGGTAAATAGCATATTTCCTCCACCAATCTGTGACCTTTAAGATAACTTCCCTTGTTAAACACACACTCATTTCTTGTGGGAGTTTGTTTTCTTTATTTTCCCCTCTGTTTTAAAAGCGATTTCTCCCCCCCCTCCACCTTATAGTCAATTGCCTTTGTCACAGAGTAAGGTTTTCTGATGAACCCCCTCTCTTCAGTTTTGAAGTGGGAGAATCCGAGGCAAAGGAATCAGCTGTCACAAAGATAAGCCAGCAAATGCAAACGCAATAGAAACATGCTTTTTCCATTACAACTTCTGCTTAAGTATTATGGGTTGTAACCCCCATGCTGACATATCACAAGTGAAATACAGATTGGTTGAGATGCTATTCTAAAGCATATGATGTGGTTTCATTGATTGGTGAAATTATCTCTATGATATGTGCAGATTTTTAGAGGCCCCATATGGTCCACTTGACAGGAAAATGATTTTTTTTTTTTTTTTTTGAGACAGAGCCTCAAGCTGTCCCCCTGGGTAGAGTGCCATGGCATCACAGCTCACAGCAACCTCCAACTCCTGGGCTCAAGCGAGTCTCCTGCCTCTGCCTCCCAAGTAGCTGGGATCAAAGGCACCCGCCACAATGCCTTATTTTTTTGTTGTTGTTGCAGCCATCGTTGTTTGGCGGGCCCAGGTTGGATTCGAACCTGCCACCTTAGGCGTGTGTGGCTGGC